>CM075873.1:2982209-3204709 GCA_038021265.1 Cyprinella venusta
TTGTACTTGGCCTAATGAACAATTAACATAGTTCTTGTAATTGTTTATAGCATTTGTTAAAATAAGGACCAAAATAAGACCACCGATGGCTCCTCGTGACCATGCTTAGGCCAATGCTAACTTTTTTCTTTCTTTTTAAAATCTATAGCATTTGTTATGAAAAACTGCAACCATACGCATTTAGAAACTAGCTACAACATGCTACACTCTTAGAAGAAAAGGTTCTATATAGAACCTTAAAAGGTTCTATCAACGCTACGTATTTGGAAGCCCTAAAAGGTTCTATACACTCTTAAAAAAGGTTCCTCTGGGTTCTATATAGAACCCTGGGGTTCCGTACTTGGCCAATAGAACCTTTTACCAAAATAAAATGGTTCAATATAGAAACATTTTGGAGTTCCATGTATGAAGCGGGGGATGGAACCATTTCTGGTTCTAAATAGAACCATTTCTTCTAAGAGTGAGTTGTAATATAAATCTTTAGTAAAAAATATATTCCCTTAACAGACTATCTATTATAAATTCTACAACAAGTTAGTCAAAATTGACCACAATCAATACCATAGAATGTAATAAATTCTTGTAAAGGTTGTCATGAGTTGTCAAGCTTTAATTGATGTGGGTGCATCATGATGTTTTCATCAGTCTTTTTAGTTTATCTGGCTGTTTTAGATTGTGTTTGACTTTCTCCATTGCGTTTCACTACATTCTGAATAGAATTCAAATGGGGAATGAAGAGATCAAATGTGACATTTTATCATCAGCGACGTGATAGGAACAGCTCGAGCAAACCTTATCACAGTTTTGAAGCATGCAGGTTAACACATCTTAGGTGATTTGCATGCAACTCATGGAAAATGTAACAATTGGGCTTCAGTCATATTGCGCAGATCAGCTTATAAAAGCTCAGAACATGTGTTGTATACAATTAATTAATAGCCTGATTGTGTGTTTCCATGTGGCGTCAGAAGTACAGGCAACATGAGGGCCGGTGTGTACATTAAAGATTAAAATATACTGTGTACCGGCCCACTTCAAGTACTCATTGTGGCTCAATAACTGGACTCGATGAGCCACGTTCAAAGTCACTACTTTTTTTTGCCAATTACAAAGAAAGATGGAAGAATAGTGGATGGACTGCTTACTGTGATGTTTTTTATTGAAATATTAAGTACTTTTTTAACACTGGTGCCTCAATTAAATTATTTCACATTGTACCTAATAACTAGGGCCGTGAAACGATTAATCGCGATTAATCGCGAAAAGATTAAAAGACTTACATATTTCAATTGTTTTTAAAGTTTTCCTGGTACACGAGTTAGAGATAATCCCAAAGCAATGTACTTGCAAGCGACGCTAACAGTGACGTAACGACGTCGTTCCCTGGGCGCTCTAGTCAGTGGAAAAGCAAACCGGTTCTGAACGGGTTCGCAAGATGAACCAGCTCCGAACCAACTTTGAACCAGCACCAGTTCCGAACCAGTTCTTTTTTCGGTGGAAAAGGGGTATATGGGGGACAAAAAGCCAGTATTTATTCTTTAAAATCTGACCTCAAAAGAAAGCTTAAGCACCATCTCACAAAGCAGTTAATTATCGCTACCCAATTAATTACAGCAAGTGGAATAAAGTTGAAAAAAAAATCCATGAATTCAAGAACATTTCTGCTTTCAACACCACATGCCAATGTGTCGAGCATCAGGATCAATGATTGGCCCTCGGAGACTTATCGGGACAGTAGGATTGAGAGAAAGGCCAATCAGAATTTCCCCGTTATTGATCATCAGCGAAACCCGAAGCACACGTTTGGCCAATTACTTTACTTTCTATTTACCATAGCGAAGAAATCAAGAAAGTGATGGGGGACGAATGCAGCGGGGCTAATTAGTGCCAGTCGACTTGTCAAGAGGTTAAAGACCCAATGACCAATCGGATCTTTGTCCTCTCTCTCTCTGATGCAGTCAGATTCAAACTCAACTTTTAGAAAATATATTGACCATAAAAATTATTTATCTTGCCTTTTCTACACACACTACATCAGTTCACAGACTTTGCTTTGATAAGAGAAGTCCTCAGACAGGGTCAGATCTGAATGCTGACTGAGATGAATCACTTTCATATAGAGAATACAGTATTCCCGAGTTGAATGGTCACATGACAGAACTTTCATTTACATTCAGGGTTGTGGGAAACGCAATGAAACTTACATAGATTTGCTGCAGTTCATATTTTCCCTGCCATCTCTGATGTAGATAACATCTTTGTGCTCGTGTGACAGTCCCGAGTGGGATTTTCTCTGCATAGTGAATCTAGGCCAAGACGCGGCCTATACCAGACCAGACGGCACAGTGCTAATGATGAGAGAAGTGGATCACTGCTGGCTGACGCTTCTGCCGTCTCATCTCTGTCTCAATCTATCTGCTTATAATGAAGAAATAAACATCTCGAATACGCTTTTAATGGCATAATCATTATGGCTCATTAGCTATTTTCTCTCTCACTCTCCTGATTTGAACACTTTAAGCTGTTTTCACACTTGGTTCATTTCAGGCATGTTATACTGTATGTGAATGCTCAAAATAGTCTTTAAACCAAACTGAGTTGGTCTGAGCTTAAAACAGTGCAGTTCCCTTGCCTTATTAGAGGAAATGTGAATTGAAAGCATGCCATTTCCAATTCTAAATGGATTTTAAGTGTTACAGGTTACAGGACTATTTTGAAAGAGAGTTTAAAAAATGGGTAGTTGTGAGCTGAAAACACTACAGTTGATAATTGACTCCTATTCAAAGTATATTCCCAGAATAATCTCTTATTCTCCATGATGGATAATGGGAAAAAACACAAAAACAAGCAATATTAAGCAGAAATGGGAAAGTGAATTTCCAATTTCCCAAGCCTGGGGACATCATCCACTGGCTTCATGAACTTGCGCTCCATGCTTTCACTGACGACGCTAACGTGATGTGACGTATAGATCTCAATCACGCTGTCTTGCCAGGACCCGCTCTGCTTTTGATAGGCTTGTAACGTTAGCTAGAGCTGCATTCCTCTCATATGATTGGTAGGTGAAATCAAATGACTAGAAAATATTAAATCACATGCCAAATGCAAGTTGCCAAAATATTTTTCTTTTTTTTCTTATTTTTTTTTTTCGCGTGTCGAGCCTTCTCTGTCGCTCTTTGGCGCCCCCCAGGGGAGGTGCTCCTCACCTATTGAAAACCGCTGCTTTAAAGGGATACTCGACCTTTTTTTGGAAATAGGCTCTATTTACCACTCCCCCAGAGTTAAACAGTTGAGTTTTACCGTTTTCGAATCCATTCAGTCCATTTTTGTGATATTTAGAAGAATATCTGCAACCAGACAGTTTCTGGTCTCATTGACTTCCATAGTATATTTTTTTTCCTACTATGTAAGTCAATGAGACCTGAAATGGTCTGGTTACTGATATTCTTCTAAATATCAGAAAATCGACTGAATTGATTCGAAAACGGTAAAACCCAACTGTTTAACTCTGGGGGAGTTGTAAAATGAGCCTGTTTCCAAAAAAAAGTGGAATATCCCTTTAAGACAAACCATGGGCATATTCATAAGTCAACAGCTTTGCTGTGTATTTTCTCCTTAAAACTGCAGTGAATCAAAGACACATTTTGATATCGCTGGTGTTTCTGACGTCATAAGCTACCTTGTAACAAATCCCATCAATGTGTGATCTCCAACGAGTGGATCTCTGAGCTGCTGTGAGTAAATGAGGAGGCGGGGTCTTATTTGCATATTCATAGAACTGCATATACTAAATGAGGGTGTAGATTTACATTCAAGCTATTTTAACGCATAAAGAAACAAATTCAAAGAAAACACATTTAAATATGAAGAGTTCGGAAGCAAAAGCCTCTAAGTGCCATTTGAAATTTTCTTCTAAAATGATCATTTTTATCAAGCTTATATGTTCAAGTTCAGTAATTTCACTTGAATGACAATTAATAGGTAATCTTCATTGCAATTTAAATGAAATTACTGAATTTAAATATACAAGCTTGATAAAAATGATCGGTAACACTTTACAATAAGGTTCATTATTTAACATTAGTTAATGTATTAACTAACATGAACTAACCATGAACAATACATTTGTTACAGTATTTGTTAATCTTCGTTGATGTTAGTTAATGGTAATAAAGCTGTTCATTGTTTGTTCATGTTAGTTCACAGCCCATTAACTAATGTTAACAAGATTTTAGTATTTAAGTATTAGTAAATATTGAAATTAACGTGTTTTTTTTAACAAAGATTAATAAATGCTGTATAAGTGCTGTTCATTATTAGTTCATGCTAACTAATGTAGTTAACTAATGTTAACTAATGAACCTTATTGTAAAGTGTTACCAAATGATCATTCTAGAAGAAAATTTCAAATGGCACTTAGAGGCTTTTGCATCTGAACTCTTCATATGTAATGTTGGCGATCAAAGATGAGGATAAAATTATTGACTACAGGGGAAATTTAATAAAAATATATACAATATGGAAATATTTACTTCTTTTTGAGACTTAAAAAGGAACCATTTCTAAAATACTGAGAGAAACTGATTAAGTACTGTAATGTAAACAATCAATGACATTATCTTGAAAAAAATATCAATAAAAATTAAGTATAAAAAAGAAAGTTAAAGAAAACAGTGTAAATTGATCTTGTCATTTAAATATTTTGTGCATCCCTAAACCATGTGGACAATCATGACAATTTTTGAGACTTGAAGATCAGAACGTACGGTGTGTGCTCAAATCATCCACACAAACACTCTTATTGCATTCAAAATTAAAATATTCCATCCACATTTTTCAGTGGCTGTTTCATATTTTGAGTTCCTCTTCCTCTCTTTCCTTTCCTTTCCCCTCGCTTTAAACCTACAGGAGACTATTTTTTTGCCAGTTAAACGGAGCCGGTCTCCAGCTCCAGATAAAGCCGTATTGTCCCTGTGCATAAATTGCAGGCAGTTTAAAGGGCAGATTGTTGTGTTGCCGTCCCTGTGCGGCCGTGTTTGCTGCCACTGCAGTTTGGCGCTGAAACGCTGACTCAACACCAAAACCATACAAATGCAAATGAAGCATTCAAAGAGAATTCCCCCATAACGAGGCTGTAATGAGGCCTGCACACGCAATTAAATTCACTGAGAGTGCATGCGGTGCCACAATAACAGATTACGGCATAGACAATGTTGCACACACAATATTCTCTGAGCTCCTTAAATCTCTTGTCATGTCTGTAATGGACAAGATCATAACCCTCATTTCTCTTTAAAGTGAATAATTACAGACTGAGGCTAATTAAATTAGTCAGGCTCAGCCACACTGCTTACATGGTCAAGAGAGAGTTTAACGTGGTGTGTGTCGCCGTGCCAGTGTGTTTGCATGAGTGGTGTCTCTCTTCTTCACTAATGAACATTCAGCAGAAGTGAATCAATAAACTGTGGAGATCAATGTGAAAACAATACCATTCTCAAGTTGGGGTCGGGCAGCGTTTAAAAGGTAGCTTCTGACAGTGGCTCTGTCCAAAATGCAATCAGCTCTTTTTTTAGTCTCAATTGCACATGTGGCTGTCAGTCATTTATTAGAAGGTAACTTATATAGTCAGTAGACAGCGAGACAGCTCACTAGGTTTTGTAGCGGAGCTATTTACCGAGATTAGCGAGGTGAGCGGCTCAGAAGAGGTTTACAGAAATGGTTTGTAACAGTTCTTGAAGGAGTCATTCACACAACTTGTGCAGATGGTAAACACACACACACACACACACTTATTCTCTCACTCTCCATATGGTGTGGTCATGCATGCATCTGTCTGCTGGTCTCTATTGGTGTTTCTGTAAAAACAATTGATCTTGATTGGTTATTCATGGCGGTTTGTCATAATCGTTAGCTGGAGTGCTCAGCAGTGCGGATGCTAAATTCATATCTAACACCCTGTTTGAGAAAGTGACCCTTTATTACGGTTTTAGCACAAGCATCTGGATCCATGAAGGATTTCTTCACATCAAGAGGTCCTGCGATTTTATTTTTTTTCAGACTAATTTATCTCTTTTTATATACACCTTCATTCATTTGGCAGATGCTCTTATTCAAAGTGACTTGCAGAGTATTAAAGTTTCACATTTTAATCAGTATGTGTCTAACCCACGAATCACCTACATGCCTGAAATACCCAAATCATTTACTACACCAGCAAAAATGTGCTGTAATGGACAATTAGTTTTGACGCGCTTTATTTCACCGGAAAAAGTGGCATTCCGAAAATGCTTAAATCTCGTACACTGGGATTTTCACTGGAATGTGTATTCAGCAAGGACACATTAAATTGAGCAATAGTGACAATAAAGACATTTATAATGTTGCAAAAGATTTCTATTTCAAATTACGGGAGTTCTTCATCAAAAAACGCTTCTTCTTTTTCGTGTACAAATTCATTGAAATAAATTATATTTTACAACAAATTTAAATATAAATCTTTTTATTTTAAATTGCAATAATATTCACAATATTGAGTCACAAGAGAATGCATTGCTGTATTGAGACAGGTTGTTTAAATGATATTGGTACTGTACAGTCAGCCTAGTGAAACAGATATAGTAAATATGTGACTCCTACAGAGCACAAACATTGTGTGTGTTTGTGACGGCATCACCAGCAGTCTCAGATGGAAACGCCCCTATAGACCATTTTGCAAGATGTAAACAGCACTGGTCCAGAAGCACTTCCTGTTTCACTATGAATATCGGTATAGAAATGGTCTATACCGATATTTATCTGTGAATCCTAAAGAGACCTTGCTTAAGGAAATCCAAAAACTCTTTACTAAGTTGCAAAATGTTTTAAATTCACTTCTCGAAATTTAAGGCTAAACTCTTTTTAAACATGTATAAAAAAGTCTAAAAATGACTTACATTTCATTACAATGTTGGGAAGTTACTTTTAAAAAGTAGTGTAAAGGTCCTGTCACACTGGACGCAATGTCAGATTGCTTACACAACGAACGCGAATCTGCTGCAGCGAAAAAACGACTTTTTATTTTTTCTGCTTCGATGACGATTTTTTTACTTATGCGGCGACAGAAAAGGCTTCAGCCAATCACATACAGGGAAACCGCAACAATGATGGACCTTCTGATTGTGTGTGTGTCGACAAACCCCGTTTTGCAGCTACTAATGCTCTGCATCATTCAACCTCATGACTGCACCTACTGACGCTTGACAGAATACTTGAGGTGAAAGAAAACGTTTCCTTTATGAGAGTGCACCAGCAATTTTCAATATATTCATAATCTGACCACTAAAATGACTAATACTAAAAAAAACAAATTCTTCTGCTCATTTGAGCTCTTTGATTTCCCTGATGATTAAGGAAAATCTTTCAAAAACAAATGTGTTAGATTTGCATCATTGCTGTATGTGTGCGCATGTTTACTTTGCTATAATTTGAGAGGAAAATGCGTCTCTAGCCGCAAGAAAAAATTAATCTGATAAAACCTTGTGGGATTTGCAAAAACAAAAAATGAAATAAATGATATATATTTCTTATAATTCAAAAATGCAACAAGTTGTATTAATTATAATTAGCTTTATATAAGAACAAGTCTATGATACGTCTTCATTTAGCTATGTGTGTGTGCTTCTGGATCTCTGTATTGATTAAAGTCTGGAGCAGAGATGAGGATCGATACAGTGAAATGGAGATTCCAGCAGAGGATTGGAGGGTTTTTTTATGATTAATCTAGGTGTAGAGATACCACAGGTAAAAAAAAAGAATAAGAAAGTAGAGTTAGGAGAGAGAGATAGAGGCGAGACTCCAGGGTCAGGTGTATAAATGGATAAAAGCAACAGAGAAAATGGTTATGAAGAAGAAACACAAACACTGAATGTCCTTACCTTGGTCTTGTGCTTTGTTGGGGTTCCAGGTTCTGAAGTAATCGTCCTACAGAAACACACAATGACAGCATTTAAAATACTCAGACAGACACAAGTCAAGCTTTAATACTACTTTCATGACCTTCAGAAAGAAGAAAATAGCTGTATGATTTAAGGGACAGTGCGAAAATAGAGATGATAACTTATTAAAACACGACTGGTCTGAAACTGCTCTGAAACTCAGAGTATCCGGAGAGATGTTTTTGTCAGTTCAACTGCTTGGGCCGAGCCCAGGTTTGATTCTCCTGCTCTGCACATCTCTTTTCATATGGTATTTGTTGGCTCTGAAGCTCAAGTCAGTGGCGGCTGGTTATTTTCATGAGCTGGGAGGTAGAGATTAAATTTATCAATGGTTAAATGAACACCCAGATTTATTTGATTATTTTGGTCTCAAACAACCACTTAACAGTGAAATTACTTTACCAGGAACTGCAGCTTTACAATAGATACAAAGCTGCAAAAGTACAAGATAAAAGAAAGCTAAACTAAACGCATTTATCTGTATCTGGAGCATGTTGTACTCGCACAGACTCTTTAAACATTAAGGTGCCGCATTGATATTCCTATGCTGATAATGCAGTTAAACTAAGCATTTTTTCTCCCAAGGTTTTTTTTCGATTCCATTTCTGTCACCAATGTCACATCTGGCTTGCTTAGTTGGGGACAGTATGGTTGGACTGGCCATCTGGAGCACTGGGAGTTTTAGCCATGGGCCTCTTGACAATGTAGGCTGGCCCATTGCTATACGTATAAATATAAAGAATAAATAATAATAGTAGGCATTTACGTATTGCGTCAGCCAAGGTGAATGCTCGCGTGGCCAACATGACTTTAAAATAGTAATCTATTTAGCTTGCTCTCATTGCTGCAGTCGAACAGTGCTTGTCAATGTCAAAATTTTTGAGATGGCCAATCAAATCAAAGAAGGATGTGTTTACTGTTCACAGAAGGCGAGTCCAAGCAGAGATTCAGCTTGGCACTTTTTAATGAGAATGCAAGGTAGGATACAAGGAGCTGAACATGATAAGGCTGTATACAGCAATACTTGCCAAATGTTCAAAATAAAAATGGTAATAGGGTGGCCATCATCCGGTTTCAGGTCGGACAGTCCAATTTTAAAATAGCATGATCATTTGCTCTCCTTTTAATCATCACTACTGTATACTTTATCCAATGGTATGTAATTAATAAAAAAATAGTTAATAAATTAAAATATATTTAATTTAATCTAATTTAATCTAGTTTAATATTAGATATCCTAATTAGGGGACGGGGAGTCGAATGCGCTTGGTTTGGGAGCTCTAGCGCCACCAGGGGGCGAGATATGGAACTGCAACTAGGGTTGACTTTCGCAGTTCAATCTAGTTTAAGGCCGTGTGTCCACCAAAGCGTTTTTATCCAGCTGAAAACGCTACACGCTCTGCTGAAGACGCCGTGCTTTGGGCGCTTGAGAGCGTTTTGGCAGCGCAGCGTTTTTTCCGTTGAGGCGTTTCGTTGCTATGATACAGAATATCAGCAGCAGTTTAAACGTTGTGACTGTTGGTCGGTGTGGTTTAGTCCCGCCCCTCCTCCACTGTGATTGGACGGCTGGGCAAGAACTGACAGTGATGAGCGCTGCGTTTTTTCCAAAGTTGAACATTTTTCAACTCTCGGCGACCAGTAAAAAACGCCGGGCGCTCGGCGCTTCAGCGTGAAAAAAACGCTCAGCGCCTCGTCACGCTCATGGCGTTTAAAAAACGCGGCGTTCCCATTGGAAACAATTGAAAACATACGCCAGGCGCGTGGAAAAACGCTTTGGTGGACACACGGCCTAATCTAATATTACATGACATACATTTTATAATATTGCCAATTTTGAGTATTTTGCTCTCAGCCGAGTGTGTGTGTTTCTGATCAACCTAGTCTGAGTCAATGATTTCCCCATTCGTAAGTCACTTGCATAGTTTCTGAATGAGTCAGACATTTTGAACAAATCAGTTGAATTATTAATGAATTAATCAATGACTCACTCGTCACCTACTGGCAGTTTTAGTTTAATATTTAAAATAGTTTAGTTGATTTATTGTCTAAAATTTCATATTTCTATATTCACATTAAAAACAAATGCCACTTAAGGTGCAGCATCAGTGCAAAAATGGATTTTGTCTGATTTCATTTGATTGAAAACATTGCTATGTCCTATTAATCTGACTGCATTTTTTTATTAATTAATTTATTTAAATAATCATAAAATAATGTATTTCAATCAAAAATTGTAAATATTATTTATATTTCTTTATTGTTATATATTTTTTAATTGTAAAGTAGTGTTAAAGTAGCTCTCTGCACTAAATGAGTTGTTGTGTTATGTTTGTTGTGTTGCGGACTGGGACATGGGCCGCTCTGTGACAGAAAGTCCAGGGCCACTTCTTAAACCAAGTCCAATCTTGCTTAATATTCTGAAATATTATTGATTTAACTGTACTGACAATATTGGATTGAATCTGAAATGAGCTGACGCTGACATCACTGTTTTCCCTAGAGCAGCTTTGTATCTGAATTGAACTAATTCCATATTTGACAACCTTTACACAGTTATTGAACTGAACTGAATGAACACTGACCTCAACTGATCAATGACACTGTTTTATATTTAGAGCTGTTTTAGCGTAGAATTGAACTCTGTTTGCATCATTGAATCTTTATTTTCCTTTAAAGCTGCTTTGAAACAATCTGTATTGTAAGCACAATTGAAACAAAGGTGACTTGAAGCATTTTTCTGCTAGTCTTCTCCTAAACATTTGGGAATATGATACATCTAAGACATGCATCAGCAAACATCATTTCATAAAGTCAAACAAAATTGTATTGATTCCACACATAGAAAAGTACACACATTTGCCAAACACTGACTGCAATAAATGTTCATCTCTCCGACAGACGGCGAATCTCACACAACATTAGCGATGGCTGCTGCAATATTTATTTGGTTTTTGTATTACACTGTGCAAAAAAAAGTTAATACAAATGCTACAATATAAACGGTATAGCATGTATTATGCTGTTTTAAAGGTTCCTAATTTTGCTGTGAAGGTCTCCTATAACACACAACACTGACAGCGATTCCTGCTGCATTTTAAGGGCTTTTCAAAATCCGATTGCAAACTCAGTCCTGTCCCAAAGTGGAGCTGCTACAGGCCGGATAAACATATTTGACATCAAACTCTCATTAGGGGCTCTTTAGCTTAGTGCCGATTGATGTTTTAGTGTGAAATATGTGGTTAATTATAATTAAGAATGTCATTAAAAACATAATTTATGCTAGAATATGTTACATCTGTTGGCACGATGAGCTTCTGATTGAAGACTGTTATCATTCTGGTGTAAACATTTATAAGCTACAGCTCTCAGGCCATGAGCTCAAGCGAGACTGTAATTTTTCTCAAAGTTTACGGTGGTCTCAGCAAAACTAGGCTAAATGTGTCTGTGGGCTCATAGCTCCAAATCAAAGGGGAATTGTGGGAAAACTCACTTTACCCTCAGAAATTTACCCTCTGCAAATCTGTGTGATGAACCAGAAGCTAGCAGACCTTCTCTAACCTGTCTCACAATGAAATATCGCTGTAGTAACATTCATCCACGCAGCAAAACTTCTCTCGGTGGATATTATGACCTTTGCGAGTTTGTTTTTGAATGAATGCTTCGGGTTTAATGCAAGTTAAGGTCAAAGCAGTTTGTAAAAGTGAACAAAAATGTGTCTTTAACTTACAATGCAAGTCTTAAGACAAGACATTGAAATGCACACGTAAAAAAAAAGGAATGGTTATAAAAATACCCGTGTCCGTGTGGACAAGGCCTTAGATAATCGATAATTGCTTAAATTGCATAAACGAATCAAATCGTGAGGTGATTAGAGATTCCCACCCCTAGTATTTATACCCTCAGTCTTTATCTGTTCTTGGTCTTGTGTTAATGTTTTGTGCTGATGTGTTTCTCTGTTTGGTTACAAGTTTATTAAATGTTATTTAATCTTTCGTCTGTGTAAAGCCTTATTGTTATGGATTATCAAGTCAAGCCAGCGTGTGACAGGTGGCAAATATCAACCCTTAATTAAAAAGTTCATTTCCGTCACCGCTGGGAACTGACCACTCCACAAATTAAAAATATGAAAAGCTTGTTAAAATCAGGTCTAAACCAATTAAGATACCAGTACAAAAACACACTCAGCTAAATATAATCAACATAATGGACAAATCCCGGAAAATATATGTATTTTTGAAAGTATAGCCACAATACAAACATTATACATGCTAACGGTTTATGCAGAGAAAATCCCACCCAGCTGCTTTTCTCATTATTTTTAAAATGAGAAAAACATGCCATTTAATATAAGCATTACATCGGAAGTAGATTTGAGTGCGCGGAGTCAAAACACTAATGCGATTCATGTTCTACTGTCATTTATATTCTGACCACGTTAATGTTCCAGCTACTAAAATATTCGGTGTCCTTTAAAGACACGATAATGTCTGAACATACAGAACTAAAAAGTATTTGAACACTTAATGCTTGAATGTCATTGCAATAAATAACAGTCTCAAAAGCAGGTGTCATTTATTTTAAATTACAAACTTTGCAATCAAAACTTTTGACAAAAAGAAACCAATAGAACTAGTTGATGAATAGTTCTTTTTTCAAGATACCTTAAAATATTTTGTTTTTGTATTACAGTGTGCAAAAAAATACTTTTACTACAATATAAACTGTACAGCTTGTATTATGCTATTTTAAAGGTTCCTATAGGTGGCCATTAGGGCTGTGTATCACCAACAATGTCACGGTACGATACGCATCACGATACTAAAGCCACGATACAATACATATCACGATATTAAAGCCACGATACGATACATATCACGATACGATACATGTCACGATACTAAAGCCATGATACGATACAAATCACGATACTAAAGCCACGATACGATACATATCATATTAAAGCCACGATACGATACGTCACGATACTAAAGCCATGATACGATACAAATCACGATACTAAAGCCACGATACGCATCACGATACTAAAGCCACGATACATATCACGATACTAAAGCCACGATATGATGCATATCACGATACTAAAGCCACGATACATATCACGTTACTAAAGCCACGATATGATACATATCACGATACTAAAGCCACGATACGATACATATCACAATACTAAATCCACAATATGATACATATCACGATACTAAAGCCACGATAAGAGACGCATCATGATACTAAAGCCACGATACGCATCGAGATATGGATCAATTTGGAATTTAAATTTATTTAAAGCTGAGTTTAGGAACAGTGTTAACAGTTGAGATAACTGAAAAACAATTTAGTTTTTGTCATAAAAAACAATGAGTTAAATAAATAAAAATGCTTAGCGTGTCTCTTCCTACTTTTAAAGTCTGCCTCAATATCTGAAATGACAATAATAGTGACACTGAAGCATGTCTACACTGCTCAATGACTAAACAAAACTGAAACATTCCATAAAAGCAAAAACGGTAACAACTTAAATTTAACTTAACTCTTTTAAACGCCTAGTATTTAACAATTTGGTCTTAAGTGTGTAAATATGCACCAAAATGTGTCATTTCTTCTAGGTTGAAAAAATCATTTTAAAAGATTACATTTTCAGATTTTTATGCAAACAACAATTGATTGACATGCTCAGAGTGACAGCAGAATATCTCGCTTAACTTCTTCATACAACCGCGAATTGCCGTTTCTGTTTAAAACGTTTATGCTTAAACATATTTGGTTCAAATTTTCTATTTGAACTATTTTCTATTTCCCTCTATTTATACTACAAAAACGCTGGATGAGAATACGAATTGAGACGCACCAACTGACTCTTCAAACGTGAAGAAAAGTGAACATAAGTGAAGAGAAAAGATCCAGCAGATGCAGGCACTTGCTTTGGTGTTTTGTTATCTGCCATATTTTGTATTGTGGCTTTACAGGGAGAAAAAAAAACAGTTTGTGGTTCATAGATGAGCTAGAGAACATTTATCAAACACATGCACATCACAACACCACCTGCTGCACAAATAGCTATCACAAGACAGGAATTCAGTCCACAAATTCATTTCATCTCGCGGTCTGTCTCTCAGTGGTTAGGTAAATGAATGTTGTGGGCAGGCTGGTGGTTATCTCCTCTCAGATTATCCTTCTCATGTTTGCCCCGCGGAGAGACAGCACGGATGGAGTTTGTTTGAGAAAGTCAGAAACTGTCTCACAGTTCACGGGAGACTAACTGACTCTGGCTGCGTGTTTGTTCCTCTACTTTCCTTTCACTTCCTGTTTGCTCACTCATCCCTTCACTCCCTTGCTCGCACTCGCGAGCTCTGATGTTATCCTGTGGTGACAGTTTAGAGCCCGCGGGCATGACAGGTCAGCCATACACTCAGAGACAACTGTGCGTGTGTGTGTGCGTGCGCGTGTGTGTGTGTCATGTCAAGTGAGGACATCAGCAGGACAGAGCAGACAAACAAAGTAAAGCTGACAGATAAACTCCCAATGACACAAACTCACACACATCACATGCTTTGAATGCAGGATTTCCTCACCGCCACTGAGCAGATAATAGCCTTAATTAGCATATAAAGAGAGAGAGAGAGATTTGGGGGGTTTTTTTCCCCAGGAAATATCTTAAATGGAAGAAAAAGTGGACCCCACAACTAGTCTGCAAATTATTGCCAGACAAATTATTTTATATTTCCAACATAACTTTTATCATAATAATTTCTGTATATTTTTAGTTAAGGATGTTCAATTATTAAGCAATTTCTCATAGTTTTTTTTGTCCTTTCTTTTATATATTGTTGAAAGTGACGCACATAAAGTGGTGATATCTAAGTGGTTGAGTTGTTTACTAACTATCTGCCCTATAGCAGCATCACTTTCTTCATTCAGACCGATTCAAGAATGCGCATGAAAACAAGAAGGATTTATCATAAAAAACAAATCATAACCGATCATGCAATGGAGGCATTGCCTCCTCTTATGTGACTTTCCCCATTCATTCTCAATTAAATCAAACCCAGTGCGCGCTTTAGGGGTTCTGTTCAAACTCAATGGGCTCAGGTGAGGCACGAGAGACGCAGCGTCCCGCTGTAACTTTACCTGTGGGTATCGCTGTTGGACAGTGTTTCTGTACAAAAAGAAGTGATTTATACACTTTTTAATGTGACATTTTGTAATATTTATGTTGTTTTATTCTTGTAATATTGATTATTTTCTCATCCAATTATTTTGGAGGAGACACTGCCTCCTTTGGCTTCTTGGAGGAAACACCCCTGATATATATATATGAAGAGTTCAGATGCAAAAGCCTCTAAATGCCATTTGAAATTTTCTTCTAAAATGACCATTTTTATCAAACTTGTATGTTAAAGTTCAGTAATTTCACTTAATAGGTAATCTTCATTGCCATTTAAGTGAAATTACTGAACTTAAATATACAAACTTGATAAAAATGATCATTTTAGAAGAAAATTTCAAATGGCACTTAGAGGCTTTTGCATCTGAACTCTTCATATATATATATTAGGGCCGGGACTCGATTAAAAAAAATAATCAAATTAATGAGAGGCTTTGTAATTAATTAATAGAAATTAATCGCATTTTAATTGCATAAATATTTGAACTGAGAACAGTGAGAAGATTTTTTTTCACATGGATTTTTAGTATACCATTGAATAATGACTGAATACATAAGCTTAAGCAACAAAATATTGTTAATTTTTGTTCAACCAAGTCCAACAGACCAGTGCAATTGTATGTTTTGCGTTGAGGTGAAACTTCAGGGTTGATGTGATATGCGAATTCCTTGTTGCATAGCTTGCAACAACAACCATGCTCTTAATGACGCTTCCATCGGTTCGTTTTTATAACAAAATTTCCCATCCACGTGACCAACCAAAGCGGTCTCGTCAGTTTCTTCGTTCATGTTCACTGTGGTTTGTTGTTTAGTTGTCTGAGGCATAGGCTGTAAAAAAAAAAGTCATGAACGCTAGTTGGTGCTGAAACTAATCCAGTGAAAAATGTTCCGCGGTGCAAAAATAAGTGTGATTAAAATGCGTAATTTTTTTTGAGTCTGTAATTAATTAATCTTAATTAACGCGTTAAAGTCCCGGCTTTAATATATATATATATATATATATATATATATATATATATACAGTATATATATATATATACAGTATATATGTATATATATATATATATATTAGAAAGAAAGAGAGGAGGAAGAAGAAGAAGAAGAGAGGTGCATGTTACTAAACTATAAGTTTTGCTAAACTGTTTAACTTACCTCAACCTCCTGAACAAGACAGCAGGAAGAGAGAGAGAGAGAGAAAACAGATGATCAGGTTACCAGTGACCAAATTATCAAGAACCAAATGCAAGATACTCAATATTAATTATTCTTGTTTGTTATTATTGTTGCTGCATTAAAGAAATATAGTAATCACAATCGTGTTGTTGGTCTCATGTTTACAGATGTGATGACATTCAACACAACAGAAAACTATAACTTTTACTTTACTTTATTGTCCTTGAAAGGCAATCTGTTATGTAGACAGCATTATACATACACATAGAGCAACACACACACACACACACTATATCACAAAATGTGATTGCAGCAGGTATAAAAGGAATTCTTCTATCTTCTATCTACAAGAAGGCCTGAGGGAAGCTGTTGGAAATCAATACAAAATGGGTGGCTAACATCAGACAGGACTAACTGGCCCTTCCTTGCCACTCTGCAATGTTAACCCATAAAGCTAAGTGGTTTCTTAAGTTTAATAATTAATCTCCTATGTCTTGTTTATGACAGGTTGTGTTGTCTTAGTAATGTCAAGTTGTCATGACAAAGACACTGACAGGTATGATGTATCGGTTTATGTCAACTTGTCATAACAAAGACATCTCAAACAATGTCATATTCGCATTAAAAATGTCATAATTGAGAAAATGACACTTAATGACAGTCATAAACATGCATAAAACCTCGTGTCATGTACACACACCCCTTCAAGTGTTACCAAATCTTCTTCTACTAGTGCAACAGGCCCATAATCATTGAGAAAAAGGATTTATTTTTATCACTATGGAGTATTTCCGAAGACGAGGGACTTTAGAAAGGTGCAATGATTTATTAAAAATTGAATGAATAAATCCCTGAAAGCTGCTCTGCACAATTTCTCAGCAGTCTTCCACCCGTCTGATCAGGGCCAGGACTCTTTCTAACCTCAACCTGACCAAAACAAGTAAGAATGTCAGCTATACTAATCTGAAATTGAACGGGAGTGACTGAAATGACTGAATTAACAATTTTTATTATCTCATGATTATCAAATCCTGTATAAAATGAATTAAAATCATCTGCAAAGTCATAACTGATTAGGCAGACAAGGCTTAGACTAAGCCAGGATTAGACATAAGTTTAATTAAGGCATTTAATTAGCACCGTGCCTTAGAAAAAAAAAATATTGGTGTGCATCTTGAGACAAAACAAAGATATACACCTAAATAACACACACGCATACTGTAGTTCATCAGCTGGTTTTCAACTCAATCAAACTTGATTATTTCAAGCTAATGAAACGTCAATCAAAAAGAAACACGCATTCACTGAGATTGCAATACTAGATCCAGCTGGAACAACACACACAAACACAAGCACTCGTCCACACAAAAACACACACCCAGGGTTACTTCATGTGTGAAGCGATACAGGATATTACGAGAGAAGACGTGTAATTCTGAAGGCATATGAGTCGCGGCACGCAACGGAGGAAGAAAACAATAACAGCGACACACAGACACATCTCAGAGATAAAGATATGATCATTATTAATAAATACTTTAGCTCTGAGGTCTTTCAACAAACAACTTTTGCTCTAGCGGCTTTGGAATAAATACAATAAATCATTATTAGGATCTTAAATGCACACAACAACAACACTATATGGAGTGTATCTGCGTGTGCAATGTATGGTTTGTTGTATCTTTGTTGTATAATGTAAACTACTAAATGTCCTATTCAAACAGGAAGTTGAGATGGGTTATATCGAATAGTTTAGCTCTTTAGCAAATAGCCTTTAGTTTACTTTATAGCATTGAACTATTATTTGCTACTTGCAATCACTAGTCATAAGTGGGTTGTTTGATTTCACTACATTTTCTTGACATTAGTTTTACACCTGCATTAGTTCATTGTTGTTGTTTAATGTTATCAATGCATCAACATGCATATTAGCATGGTTCCCAAATGGTTTCATGATAAAACCTGTCCTTTATTCAGACAGCATTCGCCTCTTTAAACCAAACACGACATCGTTCTTTTGAGAAAATCACTCAAATCCTGCCCTAATTACACTAAACCACTTGTTCACACTTTCATTAGTATTTTGGAGTGTGAGCGTATACAGAAAAAAAAAAAAACACAAGTAAAGAAATTAAAATGACATTTGCATTCAAACCATCCACATCGATTTGAAGAGGCAATTTTTCAATCCGGTTAATTCTTTATTTCTCTGTATCCACACTGTTTTGGTCATTTGAATGTTAATTGCTTTGGTTTAACTAACTCTATTAATTCTTTGAAAATCCATCTAAATACTGTCAAACTCAGTCACGGTTGACTGAGTTTGATATGCTAATCTATCACAAACATCACAACCCATTAGCCCAGCGCTTCTCATGTGCTCTGCTTTTTCCTTTCTTTTCTCATTGTTTCCTCTCACTTCTCCATCCCAAAGGGGTCGAGGATTGGCTGGTTAGCACCACATTGTATAAATAATTCAGTGAAAGTAATTGTAAAACTCAAGTTTTACAGATTGAACTGAAATTTAATGAAATAATGGTAGTACACCAAATTTATTTTTTTTCCTTTTATAATATACTGTATATTATAAGATGATTTGCTATGTTTCATTTTAAAATGACTCACGGTTAATTTATAAAAATTAAGAAAATAAGAACAAATAGTTAAACTACATGCAACAGCACAAATAAATAGAATAGAGCAAAGATAAAATAAAATAAACAGTGCTTTTTAGCCTATTTAGGTATCTAACAGTAATTTTCAGGTACAGAAATTAAAAAAAAGTAATCAAATCTTAAACAAAACTGGATATAATCTTCACTGAATAAATGAAATAAAGATTAATCATTATTAAAGTTACACAATCTATTCAGTCAAGAGCAGTGAGTGATTTCCTTGTCTTTTGTTGTTTGATTAACATTAAAAACACATTAAATATAGACAGCAGGAATATTAGGCTGCTGTCACTTTAAGACATATTAATGGATGGATCCAGTACACTGATACTGTATACATGCATTCCTTCTCAACTCTTTATGTTCACCTAACACATAACCTACTATGTGCTATATGCTAGGATACACGCCAAGATAGGCATGTCAACAATATTTTGATTGAATTTGTCCGTCCAAGCCCAAGACATGAAAGAGAAATCAATATTTGGTCTCCCCAGCGCTTGCACACTATGAACACCTGGGTCATATAGAGCACACAAGCACTCTTATTGAACAGAGATTAGGAGAAGCCATAATGCTTGTCCATTGACAGAAACATGCATTAGTCTGACTCTGTCTGTTTTATTTATTTTCTAACAAATCATATCATTAGATGCGTATGCATCATCAGCTTTGAGCTGAACTGCTGTGCAAGAGCATGCCAAACAATGGGTGGAGAATGGTACGGTTAGATTTTTTTTTTACCAAGAACTTACAGCATATAGTAAGTGAACGTATCATTAATAGTTGACTAAAAATTCAATAAAATCGTTAACAAAAAAAAAAAAACATTTTGAGACTTAAAATGAACTGACATAAAATAAATTATTTTATTTTCATTTATTTTAATTGTATATACTAAAATAACTAAAACTAAAGCTGAAATAAAAATGAATAAAAACTAAGTCGATATATCAAAAAATGACAAAACAACACATTTGCTAAAACTTTTACATTTAAATAAAAACAAAAAAATATTTTATTTAAATTTTTAACTAATTTTAAATTATTTTAAATTATTATAATTTTAAATTATTGTATTTTTACAAAAACTGTAATATAGTATTAATGACAGTGAATTTTTCTTTTTCATAGCATTTTTACCGTTTTTTAAAATGTTTATTTGTAATTACAATCAGTTTTACTGTGCGGTAATCCCTTAATAGCTGAACATCTGTAACTGAAAGCCTAAGAGCAAAGCTGACAGCATGAGATGTACAGGAATGCTAACGGATTGCTTTCTCCAGGTATTACATTACTGAAGGTGAAACCCCTCAAACACTCTTACTGGCAGGAACGAAAGCCAAAGGATTGTGGGAAATGCAGTAATGAGGGGCCTAGAGGTTAACAACTCAGACATGAGAATTTCTAAAAGCGTACACAGTCTCTCTCTCTCTCTCTCTCTGTTTCTCTTCTGGTGTTGTCTCAGAAAAAGCCCAAGGCTCTCTTCTGCTGAAGCATATCAAAAAAACAGAAAGAGAGGTTCAAAATGTACAAGCAGCTGCCAGCGGCATCTGATGCGTAAACTTTACAGCATCATCAGAGAGAACATAACGGCCTGTGTAAAGTTTACAAGTCCCGCCGGAGCACAAAAACCAGGAGGAGAGAGTGATGAAACGTGCTTAATGCCACCAACGGGGCCCGTTTGTAAGGGATGTGCAGTTTTGTCATTTTGACTACTCAAGTACATGACAGATAAATAAAGCGAGTACTCGGGGGTTTTGCGAGGACGGAGCGAGATCCATCTGTGCATTTTTTTAAATTGTTGGACTATGCAGACAAATCAAACAGACATCTATTTTGGTTCTAGCAGGGCGCCTCTGTGGTTTTTAGCACTTCACAGCGCAAGTGTTGCATGTCCAGTTAAAAATAGTTTAAAGCGTGCCTCAAGATGCTGCGCTGCGCTGAATTTAACAGCTGCAAATTTTTTTTTTTAAGGAACAGTTTATTGAACCTTTAAACAAAGAAATACATTTTAAAAAGTCTGCATGTGTTTTTTGTTGAGGATTATATTAGATACATCAAACTTTTAAGGCTTTTCACCAAAGTTTAGACCATGCACTCTTAGAAAAAAGGGATCTATATATGTAGCATATGCTTCTTTACTCAACTTCAAAGGACATTTTATGCTAAAAAAGGTTCAATAATGACAAGAAAGAACACTTTTGGCACAAAGGTTCTTTAAAGGCTATTATTCATTCATATATTACATTATTCTGCAACATTTTGTAGTTGTAATTAAATTATTGTTTATTAAACTGTAGTAATATCACATTTTAATCATGCAGATTTTTTGGAGGATAAAAACTGAAATGGCACTCTTCGTGTGATATTGATTAATTACATTTTTTTTAACCACCATATCTTGAATTTTGTGATCATTCACATGCATTGCATTTTAGGAGTTCCAAATACGTAGCGCTTTAGAACCTTTTAAGGTTCTATATAGAACCTTTTCTTCTAAGAGTGTGCTGATCATTTAGACTCCTTACAAAGCTGCTGATCAAATATGATACAGTAGGCTTCAGTTTTTTGCAAATACACATTTAATCATATTAATGTTAGACTGCAAAGTATCCATAATGCAACTGTAATAAATCACATTATTAAAAGCGAGGTCTAACTTTAGTGCGTCTGTGTGTTGAATTTGATTTAACACAATCAAGTTTCAAGCAATTTTTCTGTTTTCATGATCAATCACTGCTGTGTGTTTCAGAGAAAGACATGCTTACTGAGAGAGAATCGAAGTGTTTGTTTGTCAAGCTTGTTTCTAATTTGTCTGGCCAATGCTCTTTCTTCTTATAAAAATGAAACTTGAGAAATAATTCAATACAGCCAAGGACAGTTGCTTTGTGTTCACGATAAATGATATGGAAAAGCTCAAACTATGAAAACTGACACTAGCTTCTGTGTGCACTTGCAACAAATGAAAGCACTGTGACCAGCAACTTAATTCCATCAATAAACCACTAAATGATCACTAAACCCAAATAACTTTTAAGACAACCACACATGAGGGTGAGATGGATGTGTGTGGTTTCTACCGTAACCGGATACGGGAGATGCACATCTAAAAACTCAAGAGGTTCATTAAGCAGAGGAAATCACGCATGTCTCTACAAACATCATCAACATACTGTAAACTCGCTTAATCTGTTGGTAAATACAAAAAACAAGTAATCAATTCTCCTCCCTAATTACAAGGATCAGCTCATCAAATGTAGATTTTTCTGGAGTACATCTGTTCTGTTTGTCATAGAGTGGTCTAGTGTTATTTTGGTATTATTGTAATTATTATTATTTTTTTTAATTTGATTTATTTTTGTATTTTCAGTTTTTGTCATGTGATTTGGTCATTTTTATCAATTTTTACTCATTCTATTTAGCTTTTTATTTACATTTTGGTATTTTACTTCTTCAAATTGAAACATATTTATTTCATTTAGTTGCCAAGGCAACATTTCTTAATTTAAAAAAAAAACAACTTTTACTTTTGATTTTAATTCAGCTTTATTTAACTTTATATATATATATATATATATATATATATATATATAAAGAGTTCAGATGCAAAAGCCCCTAAGTGCCATTTGAAATTTTCTTCTAAAATGACCATTTTTATCAAGCTTGTATATTTAAGTTCAGTAATTTCACTTAAATGGCAATGAAGATTACCTATTAATTGTCATTTAAGTGAAATTACTGAACTTAAATATACAAGCTTGATAAAAATGGTCATTTTAGAAGAAAATTTCAAATGGCATTTAGAGGCTTTTGCATCTGAACTCTTCATATATATATATATATATATATATATATATATATATATATATATATTAGTTTTAGTTAACAACAATACTGCATCTCAGGTAACTGAACAATCACAAAATTTAGCTGTTCTGATTAATTATGCATGAAATATTAAATATGAACATACACCTAGAGTAATAAAAACAAAATATTTCTGAAAATATTGTATCTAGTTCAATACCTGAAGGTCATAACACATCTTTTCATCTTATTTTAGGTTAAATCTATCTATCTATCTATCTATCTATCTATCTATCTATCTATCTATCTATCTATCTATCTATCTATCTATCTATCTATCTATCTATCTATCTATCTATCTATCTATCTATCTATCTATCTATCTATCTATCTATCTATCTATCTATCTTACACACATATATATATATATATACTATATATATATATATATATATATATATATATATATATATATATATATAAACTTGAGTTTGTACAATCTTAAACATATAGGTTCTTTAATGGGATAGATGGTTCCCTTATGGAATATTTATTTTCAAAAGTGTAAAAGTCCATAAAAAATGGCTGACATGAAACTATCACCAAATAAAACCAATCCAATCCGAATACGGCTTGTGATCCCAACTCTTCAGCCCAATAAAGCACATGAGACTGAAACAGAGAGAGTAGAAGTTTGCAACCAAACAAACACAGTACCACACATCTGACGCCACACACCACACCTGCACACTCGATTTCTCATATCCAGACACAGCTTGATGGGGTGTGTGCCGATAACACGAGGTGAGTTCACCTTCTGTACAGACGACTACCTGATTGCATCACAGATACAGAGCCTGTCCTCAACAACATGAGACGTGTTTCCAGCTCCTCCACACTCTGAACGAGTGAGTGTGTGTGTGTGTGTGTGTGTGAGATCTGACACATGTCATTCCCATGAGCCCCAGTCCCACATCAGAGTGGAAATAAATCAATGTGTTCGTTTAGATTTAACACGGGCCGAGTATTTCCCTCAGACTCCTGTGGGATCGGAGAAGCCGTAGAGGGTTTATCCCTGACGCACTCCGGAAGAGAGAAACTTGTGCAGTGTTTCCTCACCTCTGAGAACACGAAGGATTGTATTTCCTCCCTCCATCAGTAAAAGACACATTCATACTCGCTCTGAGACGTACTTTGAAACCACATAAACAGTGGAGAGTTTAAGTGATTGATTGGTGTTCTGATTGGTGTTAAAGAAATATAAAAGATTGTGTGCATTAAATTACACTGTAAAGTCACTGGGGTGTGTTTTACAAGTAGGGATGTTAACCGATGACCGTTTGACCGATGGTTGACCGTATCAACGTTAACCGATCAAAATTGTCGGTAACAAAAATAAAAAAAATTTGGCGCGAGCTAACAATGTTTGGGGTCGGACGCTTGCAGGCGCGGCTCAAAATGGCTGTTATTTCAAATAGCATAGCATATTTTAAACCAATCGGTTAACCGGCTTCAACCGGCTAACTCTCAAGAAAATTTTTAGTTTCCGCCATCCCTATTTACAAGAAAATCCTATTTCAGTCTTCCTACTAATTTCACTTAAATTCCTACTAATTTCACTTACACTAAATGTTTCACTTAAACATTTTCACAAAAGTTTCATGGCTCCCCAGAATATTTCATTCATGCAATATATGAAAAGAAATAACAAACCCTCAGCTTAATAAAAAAAATATATATATATATATATATATATATATACACATATATATATATATATATATATGTATAAAACCTACAAGCTTCATTGCATCTTCATCTTTTTTTATCAACCCTTGAATGTGGGTACGTTTCATAAAAAAATCAATATTTTGAGCAAAAAGCTGAGAAAAGTCATTTCATTCAGTAACATCAGGCAGTTTTGTTTTATATGACGTTTAATGTTGATGACCATGTTATTTTACACATCATTTTTTAAACTTCTTCACATGTGTTTTGATCAGGAGATTCAGCGCTCTTTCAGAAGATGTCTAGCGCCACCTACCAAATAAATGAAAATATGATGGAAAATTCTTTCGGGGAAGCGTTGTCTCATAAATGACAGAAATGACCATCAGTGGCGAGGAAAAAAGGTTAATTCAACTTGTTGATAGCCATTTCTTTGTAATTATTTGTAAAAATTGACTAGCAATATTCACTATCTATTTATACACAATTTTTTTAGAATCCAGTATTACTTCACAATAAGCTCCCTGCTAGCTAACACATTAACGAAAATGTTAATGTACATACACAACTAAACCAATGAGATGAAATATCCTGGTGCCATCACTTCTCCAGGTAAATGGCACACACGTACACAACCATCCATGTGATGTAAACGAAAATGGGATTCATCAGACCAGGTGACCTTCCTCTGCTCCAAGGTCCAGTTCTGACACTCACGTGCCCATTGTAGCCACTTTCGATGGTGACCAGGGGTCATTAAGCACTCTGATTGGTTAGTGGCTAAGGGACAGCTTTTGTTGCTCTCATGCCTTGATGAGCTTTTGGCGCCCTGTCACCGGTTTGTGGTTTGTCCCTACTCAGACCACTGTTGGTAAATTCTCACCACTGCTGATTGGGAGCAACACAAAAGCCTTGCCGTTTCAGAGGTACTCTGACCCAGTCATCTTGTCATAACAATTTAGCCCTTGTCTCAGATATTTATTCCTGACCATTTCTCCTGCATCCAACACAAGAATTGATTGTTTGCTTACCATCTACCCAGACCTTACTATGTGGCCTTGTTAGGAGATAATCAACGACGATATTCACTTCACCCATGACTGGGCATATGTTTTGGCTCATCAGTGTATAAATACATGTTGAAATTAAAATGAACTAAGATTAATAGATGGTTTACAGTTATTTTTCATTGTTACTTCATGATAACTAATGTAGTTAACAAACTGGAACCTTATTGTAAACTCTTGGTCGATAAAGATTGACAAACTACTGTACAACAACAGTCTAGATAATTGTGTTGCCTTTTTTCAGTTGCTTAACCAGTCATTAAATGCAACAATGTGACGGTTACAATTGTGTAGAGCCCAACCGATAAAGAATTTTGAAGGCCGATACCGATACAAATATTTTTGGGTTTTAAAATCCGATATTCCGATATATTGGCCGATATTTTTTTTTTTATTAAATATTGTTGGATTTCACACATATGTAAAAGTAACACAGTCTCATCCCAATTCGTCATATAACTGACGTTTTGGGACGTCTTTTGACCATTTGTCAATATATGACTTTTTAGGGCCCCCTTAAACGTCGGTAGATGACGATCCCGGGTCGTCATACAACTGACACTTTACCTTTAACGTCAGTTAGGTGACGAGTTGGGTTCAGGGTTAGGTTTAGGTATGGGGTAGAGTTAGGATCCCATAACGTCATCTACCGACGTTTAAGGGGGCCCTAAAAAGTCGTATATTGACGAATGGTCAAAAGACGTCCCAAAACGTCAGTTATATGACTAATTGGGATGAGACCGGGTTGGTAAAAGAAAAGCTAACTTTTCTGCACAAGATACATTTGATACGTGTTCACTCCTCGCAAGCATAACTTACATTTTACAATGCAGGGACTGTAACTAGAGATATGCTAGTTATAAATACAGTAATCATTACTTTATTTAGTTTTATTTATTTACTTAATTTGGTTTCCAAGCTCATTAATGTTAACGTTAACGGTCTTCCACTGATGATAGTGGCATTAGCTAGCTTTGTGGTTAGCTAGTCTATGATGAGCCATAATTTGCATCATACTGCAAATAGAACATACATTTTCAATATAACAGGCCAAGGAGAGATGATTGAAGCATGTTTCGTCCGTTTTTATTTTATTTTTTAAATATTCATTTATCGGCCATTATAACTGCCGATACCGATATTTTGGAAAATGCCTAACATCGGCCGATATATCGGTCTGGCTCTACAATTGTGCTTGGTAATATCCAATTTGCATACTATTATCTCGATTGAAGCTGTCGATGTGTCAAAGAATTGCACAAACTTTGTCAAATCCAATTCTCAGGAATGTCACTGAAGCCGTCTGAAACTTCGTTTCACATTCACCTGAGATAAACCTGCGAACGCTGAAATTGTGCAGTCACTTGCTCACTTCATTTCCAGATGGAAATGGACAAATACTGCCCGAATGTAATGCTGCCCGAATCACACACTGTTCCTTAGTTGGCCGGAGGAGAACTGGCCCCCGACTGAGCCTGGTTTCACCCAAGGTTTATTTCTCCATTCTGTCCCTGATGGAGTTAAGGCTTATGTCTTGCTTATTTGGGGACATTTAATATTCAACAATATTATTGATCTGTGTCGAATTATTTTCATGTTATCACTGTGAAGCTGCTTTGACGGTGTCATAGGGCTCATTTCATGTGAAACTTGCATGGCAAAACTAACAAACAAAAACTACATTATTAACAAGAAACAGAAAGCCTGACAAGAACACAAGCATGAATGCCATACTAAACCTGCTGTAGGACACATCAATAGTAATCAAGAGAAACACAAGGGATATTTATACTCAAAACTAATGAGATCAACAAGAAACGACCCGAGACAATCAATAAACACAGACAAGAACATGAGAACAGATCAAAATAAAAGACAAACTAATATTTCAAAAGAAATCACCATGAACATGAAACAGGACAAATCTAACATTTCAGCCGATTTAATGTACAATTCCTGTCAGTAAAGCACTGTTTACGTGGATCAAACTACAACCATGACTATTACACCATTAATGCATAACTAGAAACAATCCCTCCAAGAAAACAAAACAGTCCAGCTTCACAAAAACACTATAAACACTTTCCAAATCAAATAACACATCCGTCCTGAAGATTTAATATGCTTTAACAAAAACACGCGGCACATTTCAGCTCTTAAAGCCCTCCGGCCCTCTCGTCCATTACAAGAGTATTTACCGCAAACATGTTTCTCGTTCTCCATCACAAGAGAGACCAGTTCAAATATTGTCTGTGGTAATTGACAACATAAAAAGAAAGTAAAGCAGCGTGGATTAAATTAAGTGTCATGACAAACCCATTACATCATCAGACGTTCAGAGATAAACCAGCAGTTTCTTCAATGTCAAATGAGTGTAATCTTCCTCTGTGAACTCAAGGTCAAACTCAGACTGAGCGAATGGGATATTAATCTATATTTATATTTGCTTTTCAGGATGGATCTTGTTAAATAATGACTTAAATACAGTGAGATCAGAAACTAGAGCCGACTACACTCATCTCTCAGGGCCTTTGTACACATGCGTTTTACTGATCGCTGTCTAATTTATTAAAACTGTCCCATTTACTTGCCCACATAAATGTGTCTTCACCAATCTTCACTTACTGGACTATATGCAAATTAAATAGTCCATGAACTGCGTTTTATTTATTATCAGCTAATGTCAAGATCAAAGACTGCAATAGGCCAGAGAGCTGCAACAGCAATGTTAAGGTCCTTTACTCTCATTCATTTTAAGACTCTCATTAATTTCATAAAGATGCTTGTGTGTCGAGCTTCAGAATGCGACGCCAAACTTTCGTTTTCATTTTGTGGCAGTTTGCACATCTTTGTGGTCCAAAAGATCTCTTATGTTCACCAAGGCTACATTTACTGGATCAAAAATACAGTAAAACAGTGATTTTGTAAAATATTATTACAATTTAAAATAACTGTTTTCTATTTTAACATATTTTAGAATTGTATTTACAGTATAAAACTTCAAATAATAGCCGAGTCCCAAATAGACACCTGTCCAGGGGCATCGCTAGGCCCTTTTTAGGGGGCTCCAGCCCAAAAATTTATCACAAAAATGTGTGTTCATCTGAGCCTCATTGGTCTGTCACTGCTCATCAAAGTCAGAATATTTGAGATGACAAATCAAATCAAAGTAGGCGGGCTTTATGTTCACAGACGCTGCTGAGCGCGAATTTTAACAGTGCGACTCAACGCATAGGGCCAAGTGCAAGATAAGATGTAAGTAGCTAAACTCAACATTTCATATTTGACATTTTTTTAGGTTATAAATGTTAAACGAATGACAAAAAATAATCAGGCAAAAACTAATATAGTTTTGTCTAATTTCGCCATTTTGAACTGAAAATAGGCCAACGTAACATGACTTAGTTTACTGTCATTGTGAGGGGAAAAGAAACATTAACAAAGCCATTTTCATAATTTTAGGCACAATAATATGTGCCTAATAATGAATAATAATGATGAGTAATAATATTGAGAATATAATACAAATTGCAGCCTTTAGTACATTAAAAAAGCTCAGCCTTCAGAGGGGAAGAGAAAGGGATGAAGAGAAATAAAACAAAGAGTAATGGAGATGAGGAGAGATCAGGTAATGACAAATAATCTACTGCCCACTGACATGGTTTTAAAGCTATTTTTTGGTCTTCATACGTCATGCACATATCAGAGAAATAAAGAACTTGAAGCCCTTACCAACCTCAAATTTAGGACCTCTTTGATTATAAAGCCCTGTCTATGGCCATGAATTAAGCATATAAAATCCATAATAAATGTGTAGCCTATATTGTGAATGCATTTAATAAACCTAATTACCTAGCTTTAGTGGCTTTCAGTGAATAAATGAATCTGAGAAAAATTATTCAGGCAAAATCAGTTAAGTTGACCCTGTTTACTTTCTTCACTGACAGACAAAAATGAAAAGTCAAAGCTCAGCTTTAGGAGGGGAAGATAAAAACAAAGAAAACAAGAGGGTGATGCTGATGAGGAGAGAAAAATAATCAGCTGCCCACTGACATGGTTTTAAAGCTGTTATCCAATTTTTTGGCCTTCAAAATATCCTAAAATGCACATGTAGATCAGAGAGATCAAAATTTTCTTGGGGAAACCCTGAACCAGCCCAACTAACCTACCTCACATTCAGGACCACTTATTATAAAACCCTGCCTTTGCATGGTAATGAAACTGGTTAATAGTGAGCATTAGATCCTAAACTAACGTGTTACTTTTTTTTTTTTTTTTTACTTTTTTTTTTAAAGCATACCCTCATTGGGGACTTAACTCCGCTAAAATGAAAATCCTAGTGACGTCCCTGCGCATGTCTCTTTTACACACCTGTTGTGGCGAGAGGTTAAGATAAATAAAAGCCAGTCTCAAATAGAGGCCTGTTCTTTTTGTTTAGTTTCGGTTGTATTCAATCTTCTAAAACCTGTCATATTGTCTGTTTAAGCCAGTTCTATGGTGCCGATTGCACACGCAAGAGAGCCCTGCGCATCTGGGCGAGAGCTGTTAGCACAAGAAAGAGTTAGCGGAGGCTAGTGGAGGAGAGCGACGAGGAGGAGGAATTCGGCAATGAACTTGAAGTTGAGGATCACAGTGATGATGATAATGATGAATAGGGTCATTTTGTATCACATGATTGCAGTTGTTTTACAGGGTAGCCTTCATTCTTTCTTGTTGATGTGTTTCGGGCAATAATGTTCTTAGGCTTGATGGATATTACCGGTAACTTGTATTGTTCAGCCCATGGCTGTCACATCGTTTCGTTTTTTTATGCTGCCAATAATCTAAAGGGGGTCGCACACCGGACGAGAAGCACAGCGCCGCATCGCGTCTATGACAACAAGGTAAATCTAAGCCTTCTCATTAAATTATTTTTATTGTGTATTATTAGTGACAACTTTGGGGAGAGGACACATATTCCGAAACTATAATAAATACTGTACTTACATTTAAATGACTGCAATGTAAAATGACAGATTTGCTTTCCTAAGACTATTAGGCTATATCAGGTGACACGAATCTAACACTACATGCAACTATTAGATTTTTTTTAATGACATCTTTCCTGAAGTCATTTAAATATTAAAAATATTATTAATATTATTAATATAAATATATATATATATATATAATACTATTTTAAATACATAAAAATTATTAAAAATATGCACAATATTTATGATGCAAGTATAAAAGTGACACTCCAACATTGAAGTACAATAGTGTCTAACACTGCACATACACACTATTAAATAACTGTATTCAATTCTGAAAATATATTTCAAAAGAAACCATTTGCAAAAGTTAAAACATATGATGAACATGTATGTTTTTAGTAATTATAATGACATACAAATATATTGACATATTAAACTAAAATATATTAAAAATAAAATAAAATAAAATATATATTTACATATATTTAACTAAAATATATTTATTGGGCCAATTTCAAATATTTTCATACAGTATATACCAAAAATATATTCTGAAAACATATTTTTTAAATATATTTCTTTTGTGTATGGGAGGGCATGTCAAAACATCTCAAGGACCCCAAAAACACCTTAGACCCCAGAGGGTTAATATTGATACGAAGCGACAGATATCCTCTGGTCCCTGCACTCTTTATCGAATGGTTTCACCTGTGCATCACCCAGTCACCTAGGCGTTTCAAGGCCGTGCGCATAATTTATAGTGATAAATGTCCGTCCGAAGAGCAACGCTGCGGCGTTCACTGTCTTTTCTCCTGCTTTGATTGACGAGTGAGGTATAATCATTTGTCCCCGCAGCTCTGAGGACAGGGCATCCACACGGATAACTGTGTGCATGTGAGTAAATGTGTGTCAGAGCCATAAATTGGCAGGACAGAAATAGCCCCTCTATACAAACCCACTACAAAAGGACACAGGAAAACAGCACAGCAAGCAATTACAAAGACGCACAACACATACACACACACACATTCATCTATCTCTGGGGAGTTTGATAAGAGAGGTCTGCCTCAGCACATTTTGCTCTCTCTTCCCTTTCTAAGTCTATAGCTCTTGTTTTAAATAAATATAAAAGATGGAGCTGCAGTCTGAATGGGTGCATCGTGAATGTATACAGTCTTGGGGAGTAATTAACAAAGGAATGTTACAAAAGCTTTCGGGGTAGCTAGTAAAAATTATTATTATTTGATCTAATTGAAAGTATTTGAGATAACCATGATAAGTATAAATCAGTAAAAAAGCAATGATTCCTTTAAAGAAATGATGCATGTTTTGCTGATATGTCCAAGTTAAATATAATTCTATTATAAATTACAGTGATTTTATTACTTTGCTTGATGCTGTCACTCTCAGTGAGATCCTAATCTGATTGTCAAACTTAAGACTGTAATTTATCTATACTTGAATAAACTATGAATAGCTTGTAACTTAAATTAGAGTTTGAAATTGGCTTCAACAACAGTGTGAATATGTTGAGCAAAAGTACTGACAGCATAGACCTTCATATCTCTATTAATTAAAGACACAGAAAGACCCAACAAGAAATGCACCTGCTCTCTCTCGAGATGTAATGTCACATACAAACACATACACACACGCCTTACTGCAGACTCCAATTCAGATAAACTAAAAACTTGCTCGAAATAATCACCTTGCATCTATTAACCCATGCAACCCACCCACCCACACACACACACACACACACACAAACACACACACACTCAACACAGGTTTGCTCTGCTGTATCTGTGTGATAAAATCTGCTCTAACATGGATATAATAAAGACCTGTGGGACTCCTAAAAACTTCAGATGAGTTTTGTGGAGAAATAATGGGATGTTTTCCTCTTTTCTCTCACTTTTTTCTTTAGTTTTTAAGAACTCTTCCAACAATAAAACAATCCCTCTCACTAGCTCGCACTTTCTCTTTCACGGTTCTCTTTAATTATTCCAGTTCTCCTCTAGCTCTCTGCATTTCAGGTCAATTAAGTTTCTTTACTGACATGACAAAATCAATAATGCAAAACAATTAAACAAGTATAAAATAAATAAATAATATGATTTTTCTATGATTTCGGACTTTAATATTTTACGGCTCCTTTAACATGATTGCAACTAATTAGCAATCGGCAATTATTTAAAAAATAACGGTAAAAAAAGACAATATAATCTCTCTCTCTTTCTCTCTCTCTCTCTCTCTGTGGCATCTTGGTGACATGCAGCTGCCAAAGTCTGACTGAAATGGAAATGTGGAGCAGTCTGTAAATTATTCAAGAAAAGGAAATAGAGAGACAGACAGACAGACAGAGGGAGAGAGAAGTAAAGAGAGATTCAAAAAAATGACCCATGAGTGAGATGATGGACAAATACAGTTTACAGAAAGATAAATATGCCTGTGTGTTGTAGCTCAATAGTATTACAATATTTTGCAGCTTTTTAACAAAGTTTAATACATCTCAAAATTTGTGTTAGCTCTGAAATGGCATTGACACACTAAATAGTTGGATTTTTCACTACATTATAAAAAAAGGAAGAACAATTATTCATTACATTAATTTACACTCACCTCAAAACTGCTCAATTTCTCATTAATGCAATTATCTAATCAACCGATCACATGGCAGTTGCTTCAATGCATTTAGGGGTGTGGTTCTGGTCAAGACAATCTCCTGAACTCCAAACTGAATGTCAGAATGGGAAAGAAATGTGATTTGAGCAATTTTGAGCGTGGCGTGATTGTTGGTGTCTGAGTATTTCACAATCTGCTCAGTTACTGGGATTTTCACACACAACCATTTCTAGGGTTTAGAAAGAATGGTGTGAAAAGGGAAAAACATCCAGTATGCGACAGTCCTGTGGGCGAAAATGCCTTGTTGATGTGAGAGGTCAGAGGAGAATGGGCCGACTGATTCAAGCTGATAGAAGAGCAACTTTGGCTGAAATAACCACTCGTTACAACCGAGGTATTCAGCAAAGCATTTGTGAAGCCACAACACACACAACCTTGAGGCGGATGGGCTTTAGTGTCACATGATCCTTCAGAAATCACTCTAATATGATGATTTGCTGCTATGCTGATTTTTATCAATGTTTAAAATAGCTGTGCTGATCATTATTTTTGACGAAATTGTGATATACTAACATTAACAAAGCTTTGGTTCAGCAATGATGCATTAAATGAATCAAAAGTGACTTTAAATACATTTATGGTATGACAAAAGATTCTTTTTTGTTGCCAACTACATAATAGGGAAGTAAGTGATTTTGGATGCAGCCATAATTTATGACAAACGATTCATTAACACAAATAATTCACAACAAATGATTCATTAAAAGAATTGATTCACGGCAAATGACTCATTAAAAGAACTGGTTAACAATTCACCACCAATTATTTATAAAATAAATTATTCACAATCCCCAACTTATTAAAAGAACTGATTACCAAAATTAAACTGAACATCCCAAGTTTATTGCAATTTTAATTTTAATCAGGGGTATCATTAAAATATCACTGTTAATGATTTCATACTCACACCCGAGGTCTCGAGAATCTTGATGGCTAAATAAAAAGCGCATTAAAACCATTATGATAGTTGCTTTGTTCTTTGAATTTTATATTTCCAATAAAATAATACGGACTAGGCCTTTATAGTAAACAGTCCACATATATCACTAGATGTGATGTGAATCGTCTCTGGGATCGGTGTCTGAATGTTTGGCTGCCTTTATTAATGTCATATCGCTGAATGCCAGTGATTTCATCTAAATATGGAATTATTCAGAGCATCACAACCTGCAATCACACACACACACACACACTGCACGCAGCATGGAATCCAGATGGCTAATTATCAGTTCATAATCTCATGCACATAGAGGTGTTATTCTGAGAGAGAGTGAAAGAGAAAGAGAGCAATGATGCAAATGAAAACAACGTCTGTTGAAAAAAAAAAAAACAGGATGAAAAAGGAGCGAATGTGAAGCCATCTACACACTCTGAATCATTGTAAAGCTCCAACACGGAAAGAGAGAGAAGGAAAGTGTGATTGAAAAAGACAGAAAGAAAATTAAATGTAGCAGAGAGAGAAATGAAGGAGGCAGTCGAAGACATTTTAGTCCCATAATACCTCATAATATTACACAGTCGGTTAGAGACCCATATGTGTGACTTTAACAAACACTCCGACAGACAGACAGCAGGAGAGAGAGAGGGATAAGGAGATAAAAGGATAAGTAGCAAAGTCACGTGAGAAGCAGAAAGCTCTGTTACCATTCAACCCATCAGAGACGCGAGTGTGTGGCTCATCTAGCTCACTGAAGCTAATGGAGTTTGATACACATCCATCTATTATTCATATTCACGACTCCAGCACTCCTGAATGCACCTGTCTGTCTGCCTGCCTTCCTGCGCTGTGTGTGTTTCTCAGAAGTGTCAAAGATCTGTGACAGCACTTAAGTGTTTTTCTGTTTTCACACTCGCTCGCGTTTACAACAGCACAAAGTGCAGAGAAACACAGACAAAATCATGGAAACAGTCATACAAATTTAATTTACCGTGTGGAACGCCACCATATGTGGAAAAAATGGTGATATGGAAAAGTGTCTGTGAAAATTATTGCTCAAAAAGACTGCTATTGAAATACTGTATGAAGTCTGCATTCTGTGTGTAAAAAGTTTGAACGTGGTGGTTTCAGCAACTTTTGTGAGTTCACTTTACAAAAAGTGAACAAAAAGTTTCATTTGATAAAATCTCTCGGTTATATATGGTAACCCTCGAAACGACGAAACGTAGGAGTTCCCAAACGAAAGGGAATTGTTGTTACATACATGCAAAAACTCAAAGGTCTTTACTACAATCAACCAAACTAATAGTTTGGATTAACTAACGGATAAAATTGTGTGTGTGTATATTTATATATATATATATATATATACATATATATATATATATACACATACATACATCATATATATATATATATATATATATATATGTATGAAGAGTTCAGATGCAAAAGCCTCTAAATGCCATTTGAAATTTTCTTCTAAAATGACCATTTTTATCAAACTTGTAAATTTAAGTTCAGTTCAGTAATTTCACTTAAATGACAATTAATAGGTAATCTTCATTGCCATTTAAGTGAAATTACTGAACTTAAATATACAAGCTTGATAAAAAATGGTCATTTTAGAAGAAAATTTCAAATGGCACTTAGAGGCTCTTGCATCTGAACTCTTCATATATATATATATACATACACACACACACACACACACACACATATATATATATAGTCATATAGTACATGTTTGTTTGTTTTTGCCAGAAAATAAAAGGAATTGTTCCATTTTCATTCGATTGCATGTTAATAGATTAATTAAATTGTTAAAGTATTATGTGCACCATTATTGTTAAAAATGTAAGAAATTATTATTATTGTTAAATCTTATATTATAAAACTTTTTGGAATTAAATTGATTAGACATGCTTTTTGATTATTACAATTTATAATAAAACCAAAATCAGAAAAAAAATAAAAAAAAAATGCTATTTGAGGAAAAAAAAAAATCAATGGAATCTGGAAAAAGATAAAACTGCATTCATAGGGCCCTAGAAATGACTCAACAAAACTAGAGCACCTCCATTATAAATCACAGGAGCTGAGAGCCGGTGACGCAACGCGACTAAACTAGAGCGCTCACGTTATCATCTCTGAAGGTGAGAGTGAGCAACACAATGCCAAAAACTAGAGTGCTACCTTTACAACCAGCTCTTTCTGCAGTAGAGGTAATCAAAGGACACTGGGGGGACATTTACACACAACAATGTGGGGCCGCCCAGAAACATTTTGGGTAAAGTTAGCACCTGTAGTTGGTGCCATCTCAGCACTAACTGGTACACAATATCTACTCAACAACGACTCTAAAATCCCTATTAACAGCTGAAGAATTACCACTTAATGTTAAACGTGACAGAATTAGCACACTCACTTTATAAACATCTCAACACAACTAGCACAGACCGGTTAAACACTAAAGCAGAGACCGAACGATGCAACGATCTCGCTTTAATCAACTGACTTCACATTGAAGTTGCCTCACCCTCACAGCTGAGGATTGAAGCGTTAAACTCCATCTTGTGATGATACTAGGTAATTCTTGCTCCCTTTCTCTGGGGCAGAGAGAGCGATAAGCAGCGGCTCATAATAGCGTTCTCATCTCTGCTCTCTTGGAGATGAGCCCGGGCATAAATACAGGTAAAAATGAAAGCTGGAATAATGGCCGTGTCTTATCTCCAGGGATGTTTTTATTGGCTGCTCTGAGAGCGTCTAATCAGCTGGTGAGTCGGGACATTGGGACAAAGAGAGACGTCCGATAAAACACTAATGGAGTCGGTACATTAACATAGACGAGAGGTGGGGGGAGTTGCATTTTTACTATTATAAAGAGAGAGAGAGCAAGGAAGCATTAGTGACTTTTCCAGTGTTGCATAATTACATAATTACTATTTCATTAAACTAATCACAAATAATTGCATATAAACGACCGTTCAAAAGTTTAGGGTCAGCAGGATTTGTTCATGCTTTTGAAAGAAGTATCTTATGCTAAGCAAGGCTGCATATATTTGATCAAAATAGGGATGGGACGATTACCACGATACAATGTACTGATGATGGTTAGTATTATTGTTTAAATTGTTATTTACATTTTTTAAATGGTTATTATTTAATTATTGTTATTATTGTTTTATTAAATATAAAACTTTTAAAAATATTTTCAGTGTGGGCATAAGTTGTTTTTGAACACTTTCATCTCGTTTAAACAAAACCTAGGTCAAAAATACTGATTTTTCAAAAATATAAATATAGTATTACAATTTAAAATACCTCTATATAATATATTTTAAAATGTAATTTATTTCTGTGTTTTTTTAAGCATCATTACTCCAGTCTTGAGTGTCACATGATCCTCAGAAATCACTCCAATATGATGATTTGCTGTTTAAGAAACATGTATGATTATTATCCTGCTTCATATTTTGGGTGGAAACCATGAAAATGTGTCCTTCAGGATTATTTTGTGAATAGAAAACAGCCTTGATTAATTAAACGTATTCATTTATTTATAAAATTATTGATGGTAGAGTATCAATTTCAGCTAAGAAAAGCCCTCAAATGAAGACAATTCATTATCGCAGTGGTTCTAAGGTGAAGTAAAACCTTTGATCCAATCTAAACACCTAATCACAAAGTCTCTTTAAACTCAAACTTAATGATATACACCAATACAAAATACAGATTTTTCATTAATAAGATAATCTCCAGAAGTTTGGACAAATCAAAAGATGAAAAGATGTTTAGAACACATCTAAAGCCGGCGTAAGCGTAAGCATGACGGGTCAAAAGAAGGGTTCTAGTCCAGCAAAGAGTATTTCTTGTTTTCCTAGCCAAGAACCGGTTCTTTGGCTATCGAAACACAAAGAACTGATTCGCGCCACGCGCAGGCACCGGCTCCAAACCGGCTCTCGAAATGCTTTGGGGGAAAAGGGGTAACAGAAACACCACAATAGTAACTTCAAATATGATGTTTTGCATATTACATATTTAAAGTCCCCATGTGGTAAATATCAAGCTTTTATTGTTGTTTATATGTCTATGTGTTGTTTTTAATATGCTTTAAAATAAACCATGTGCAATTACATAAGTCAACACCATTGCTGAGTATTTTCTCCTTGAAACTGCAGTGAACCCAAGACAGTCTCAAAAATGTGGATTGAAATCACTGACGTCACAGACTACCTTATATCCAATCAGGTTAAAGTGTGATCGTCAACGAGTGGATCTCTGAGCTGCTGTGAGTGAGTGGAGGCGGGGCTATTTTTTGCATATTGATAGAACCACAAATACTAAATGAGGCAAGGGTGTAGTTACATTCAAGTTATTTTAAGACATTTTCAAGTAAAAAAAATAAATTAAAAAAAATCGAAATGCGTCTTTTTGGTCAAAATTATTGATCACAGGGGGACTCTATCTTAGGATTTTCCATTTCAGTTTAGTCTGTACTAAAACTTTAAACTACTCATATGCTCTTGCTCTTGAACTGCTCAAAATTTCTAAATTCACATTACATGATGTTAAACGTACATATTAGCACATAAAATGTACATATTAGCACCTGAAATGTGCATAAACGTAAGTCTTATAGAAGTGTAAAAACGCATTCAACGTCTAAATCAGATATTTGAAATAAATATTAGGGCTGTCAAACGATTAATCGCGATTAATCGCATCCAAAATAAAAGTTTGTGTTTACGTAATATATGTGGGCGTAGTGTGTATAATTATTTTGTATATATAAATAGACACACATACATGTATATATTTAAGAAAAATGTGTTCTTAATATATCAAATATTTATATTTATACATAATATTAATTATGTATAAATATATATAAAGTATATACTTTCAGATTTTTCTTAAATATATACATGCATGTGTGTGTATTTATATATACAAAATAATTATACACACTACGCCCACATATATTGCGTAAACACAAACTTTTATTTTGAATGCGATTAATTGCGATTAATCGTTTGACAGCCCTAATAAATATGAAAAAAAAAAACTTTTTAAATAAAATGTACAACTTTAGGGTAAGGAAAAATTCAAACTACTGTACAGGTGAACGTGAGATTCTCACACACCTGAGCAATTTAGTCACTGATGGTGAACAATCAACAGATGTATATCTGACACTGATTCATCAGCTTTGTCTCTCTTCGATTCTTTTTCTCATTCCGCTCAGAATCTGTCATTTTCCCGCAGGTCTTTGCTGCGATGAAAAAACTCTGACGTTGCCATGGACACCAGGCAGAGAGTTCGGCACTCAGAATTCTTCTGGTGTCTGATGGGCAGCGTTTAGCTCAAATCCTCCAGAGAAGAGATGTATGTGTGTGAGTGTGTGTAAGTGCTGGGTGCAAAATTACGATTCTCCCTCACCTGCCAAGAGTGGGTGAATTGCAAAAAGTTTTATTTTTTTATTTATTTATTTTTTTTACTGGCTGTGTAACATATTTTTAATACTTAATTTAAATATACATTCTGTTGTATCTTGCAGTGAAATAATTTAGCATGTTTGAACGCATTAGCTGTAAGTGTCTGTCACAGGTAGCATCATTTACGCAGGGATTATGCACCTGCAGAAAGCACTCACAGATTCTTGCATTACATATTTTGAGGTTTTAGCCACCAATAAAAGTGCACTGGACAGAATTCAAATGATTTTCATCTAAAATCAGTGCAATTATTATTAGGGCTGGGTAATAAACATCGATTTCTCGATATTAATCGATTCTCATTTTTACGAACCGATATCGATTCTTAAATCTCAAAAATCGATTAGTCATCCTGTTTCATTTGAATGATTGGATCATTGTATCGCGGCTGCGCGCATCCAAAAAAAAAAAAAAAAAATCGCAATAATCTTTGTCCTTTGTTGCTATTGATATAAAACAAAGTCTCAATTTTCAAATTACATCCATTTTATTTATAAATTCAAAAACATAAATAACGTTTTGGCGCTATTAAACATGAATGAGCATCTGAAAGTGTGTTAAAGATAGAGTACAACTTATCGAAATCTGTATCATGTCACATTGATTCGCTCAATCAGCGTTTCAACCGTGGAAAGACTTCAGTTAAACAGCTTGTAATCAATGTCATGTATCGTCATATTTACCTCAGAAAACCCACATAAACTCGTTAGTCAGCTAGAAAAAATAACTCCAGAGAGGAGCATTTTGCTAAATATATACACCACATTACATATGCATTATAATCTTAATGTTCTTCAATATTTAATGCATATTTGAATAAATCTGGGAAGTTTTTATGACAGCCGCCATTTAAATGTTTATATTTCATATAATCTTATTATAAAAATAAGTAAAAGTGTAATTTAAGTGTTTGTATAGCTACAAAACAGTTTATTATTACCTTCATATTAGGCTAATGAAGCCTATAGGCTACAACTAGACTCCCATAGTTTACAGCATTAGTCAAGAGATTTGATTCCCTTGAGAAAAATTGCCATTTATTGTAACTGATATCCAAAATAATCGATATTGAATCGAATCGTAATCGAATTGCAAGCTTGTGAATCGAAATCGAATCGAATTGTGAAATTTGTCGCAATACCCAGCCCTAATTATTATTATTTTTTATTGTCTTGACATGCGCCCTTACACAAACATGTTGTGATTTTGCTATATTTTAGTTGTTAAACCAAAAACGTTAAACTGGTTGTTGCACTTCTTGGCCAGTAGTAGCCAGGGCCACTTTTTCTCACATCTGCCACTGTGCGATTGCATATTCAGCTGCTCAAGTCTTGATCTGTCCAGATGAGCGGGCAGTGTGACCTGTAACATGCGCCACTTTCTATTCATTAGAGCTCTTTAAATGACCAGATGATACAGAAATTACCCAAATTCATCAGTGCTGGAGCATGTGCCACCTGTCCTCTAGACTCCTGGCCTGATGATTGAACTGATTGAACTGTTTAAAAGGCTGTGCAAATCACTCCCAATGAGAGTTTGACATCAGTGCTAGTCCTGTTATTATTTAATCATCTTCTTGTTGTCCCAAAAGATGTTTCATTCTTCAGTGATACACAAAAGAAGTTGTTTAGCTGCATATGCACATTGCTTTTTTGGGACTGATTCTGTCAAGCTCCAGAAACGACAAAAAAAAAAAAAACACCATACAAATCATAAAAGTAGTTCTCGTGACCACAAAGCTATTGTATGACTTCAGAAGACTTGGACTGCTGATATACGGACTGCTCTTAAGTTGCGTTAATGGTGCTTTTTTTGTCCTTGTTGGAGCTCGACAGTCACCATATGCTTTTGTACAATAGAGCACTTCAGGACATTCTGCCTCAGATCTGCTTTTGTTCCCCTGAAGAAAGAAAGTCGTACAGGTTTGGAACGACATGAGGGTGAGAAAATGATGACAGAACATTCATTTTTTGATGAACTACCGCTTTAACAGAACAAAGCTGGAGAATCTGGATCAGAGCGGGACGTCTCAGGCTCAAGTCTTTGGTCTCCATATCTGCACTGAGCAAATCAGACAGAGGAACTCTTATCTGCTCCTCCAGTGAGCACACACTTCAGTTTCACCTCACACACACACACACACAAGAAAGATTTTTGTCGATCTGACTCTATCAATCCGTTTGTGTGTGCTGGAGAGAAAAAGGTGCAGAAGAGGTTCCTATTGTAGCCCCGGCAGACCTCTGGAGCAACTAGATGTTAAGTGTCTTGCTCAGGGACACATGGTGTCTCACAGTGGATTCGAACCCGGGTAGCTCACACCAAAGGCATGAGTCTTATCCACTGCACCATCACCAACCCACCCATAAATAATGTTTTTTTTGTTTGTTTGGTTTTTTTTTTTTTTACATTTTTTACTTTTTTAAATAATTATAACCCTGTCTTGACTTTAATTGTTTTAGGACAGCCAAAAGTTCTGATATTTTACACACAAATAGTATAGTATTAGCTAAATACACTCTCAGAAAAACAAGTACAAAAGCTGTCACTGGGGCTGTACCTTTTCAAAAGGTACACTTTTGTACCCAAAGGCTGCATATTGGTACCTTAGTGGTACATATTACCACCTAAAATGTACACATTAGCACCTGAAATGTGCATATTAACACATAAAACATACATATTAGCACCTGAAATGTATATATTACACCTAACATGTACATATTACCACCTAAAATGTACATATTAGGACCTAAAATGGACATATTAGGTCCTAAAATGGACATATTAGCACCTAAAATGGACAAAAGTTTACCATTTGAAAAGGTCCAGCCCCAGTGACAGCTTTTGTACCCTTTTCTGAGAGTGTAGTTGTGATCATCTCTCTATACACACTACTGTAGTGTATGTGTCAGGATCATTCAGATTGTTTGCTTTTTTCTCAAATCAGGCCAGCAAAAACCTTAAAGAGTTCAGAGAACAAAGTAGGGATGGGTCATACTAAAGTACAGTATATGTTTGCAATATGGTACTATTACTTTTACACACCAGACCAAACACTGGTTATCATCAAAGCAAACCTGTACACTGAATGACTGTGATATGAATGATGTAAACTGTGAATGAGTGAGTGATAGGTGGAAATTAACATTTTTTGCTATAACCTGGTACATGACATCTCATCTTTTTTAGCCTAAAAAAAGTTTGGGTTTTTTGTCCATTGTCTCTGATCAAATAACGAAATAAACTAACTAAACTACAAGACTTCATACTAAAGTACTGACTACTAAAGTTAAATTAAAGTGACTACCCCACATGTCAAGTAATCAGTGCACAGAAACTGGTGGGTGGGGTTTTCCCCAGAGCACTCATTATATACAATACTGCTGCTGTCTGTTGTTGAGGCAGAGTTTCTTTTTCTGCATTATTAACTTTCTTACCAACTTCTAAGCCTGTTAATCTTTCCGCAGACGAACATTCATCTGTACCCAAAAAAAAAAGACTGAGCAGCTCATATGGTTTCTTTTAGAACTATTAAAGGCTCATATAAGGAGGATACTGAAGAAAGAAGCAACACTAATTCATACTTTGCAGTCACGTGACTACTATGGATACCCGGCGGCCAACAAACGCTGACAAAACAGTGGCCAACCAGGGGAATTACAGCCTTGCAAATTTCCAATACAACAATCAATTAACTATTTGGACCATATGTCAGTGAATGGTAAAATTAGATATCAAGAACATGTGATCCATACACAGAACCCGCTGATGTTTTCATTGCTTTGAAGCCTCTACCAGACATGCAGTTTGGAGATATTTACATACATCTTATAGAGAATCCGTCACCTTACACCACACAAAAAATGAAAGCCTACAAAAGTACAGATAGCTATCTTTTTATCCCAGTGTAGATGGATTAACAACGCTGTCATATGGGAGGTGAAAAATGGGAATATTTTCATAATCAAAGCAAAAGGTCTGTTTGCAGATAACATTACACAAAGTGACATCTGTTCCATCGTGTGATGAAGTCTTCATCTAAATATGTAGATCCTGCCTGTCGGCGAATGACAGCTTGATAAGTAGTGCAAAATAAAAATGTATGCCAATTGTATCATATTTGGCAAGTAGGATGTCAAACATTGTACCTGCTTATCCACTCCAGATAGCATCAGACAACAGGCGAGAGCAGCGAAATGTGTGTAACTAATCATGTTAGCAATCTGTTTTAAGTGTACAATAGTATGCATGCAAAGTAACTGTAAGTAATAAGTAGACGCAGTACAACAGTAACGTTTCATTCATTCTTCGTGTATTCATGTTCTCATTATCATATTTCAAATCTTGTACAGATGAACACGTTCTCGCCACCTATACTGGCAAACGTGTAAGCATATTTATGTTAAAATTACACGATTGACACAACAACTATCTGGCATGTCATTTACACCTCAAAAAACACCAACTTTTTTTATATAGTACAACTGGCGACGTCCTGGCAAGATCCTTGATTAGTTTACTGGGTTTCATTGCTAAAGTACTTGTGACGTCACGTGTAAAGTATGAATAGACCAGGTGCATTTGTGTAGCACCATGACAACAACTCTCACGTAATTCACACAACACTGTTTTATCACTATTTTCTATTCATCAATAGAATGTTAGTCTCCCTATATCATCCCCTTGTGTTTGCCGTCCTGTGTCGGTTCATTGTGAAACCTGCTGTGATGTGTTTGCTATAGTTGCGTGTGAGTATCTTGTCTTATTTAAGTCTAAGTTGCTGTTAGTTAGCATCTAGTCTTCGTCTAGTCTTAGGCCATTTCCACAAGGACACGGGTATTTTTATTTTATTTATTTATTTTTTATTTTTATTTACTTTGAGTTTTTCCCTCCTGCATTTAAAAAAAAACCTCTGTCCACATGAAAACGCAAAAACAAGACATCAAGCGCTGTCAAGAGCATGCAACACCAGCAGGCGGCGATATAAACCTAACCGTAAAGCCACGTTAGCCAATCAGAAGCCGTCAGCGGTGCAAAAACTCCGGTTTCGCTGTCTACATGACAACACAACCGGCGTTTCAGAAAATACTCACCCTGGCAGGGGTTTTCAAAAATGTTCGGTTTCAGTGTCCTGATACTGCGTTTCCGTGTGGACAAACGGCCGAACCGCATAAAAAAAAAAAGTCACGGTTATATAAATACCCGTGTTCGTGTGGACATAGCCTTAGTCTTGTTAGTCATCCTCTGCCTTGTATTGTTTTACCCCATCATGGGCATTTATTTTGGGCATTATATACAATTAAAGCTGGGCTTAAATTAAAATTGAACTGCAGGCTTGTGTCATTTCTTGAATCAGTTGCGTGGTGTTGCAACACTACATGTTTTAGTTTTAATTGGGTCCAGTGCCATCCTGAGTGATGTCATCCCTGTTAGTGTTTAATTAACTAGTTTCACAGCCTAATGGCGTCCGGTCATCTAAGGTTGTAATTGGGCAGGTGTGTGTTTGATGTAAGTGGACTGAGCTGCCTTATTAAATGCAGAATTTGTGAGGAGGCAGTGCAGCAGAGAAGCAGTGTGACTGGACATTTTTAATAAGTCAGGTCAAGAGTTGTGCTGGAGTGTGTGCGTGTGTGTGTGTGTGTGTATGCACAGATATTTGTAAATGTGTGACCTTTGCCCCTCGGCTGTGGTAATGAGATGCAGTTGTTATCTTGATGATAGAGCTCTAGTGAAGATGTTTTATCAGTGTTTAATACAACAATAAGCCACTCTGGGCCATGCGTTACAGCGTTTACAACAAAGTCAAAGCATTAGTTCAACTAAAAATGTCAACAAAAAGTCTTTTAAAAAAGTCTACTCATAATATATATATATATTTATTTAATGGAATAGATGAAATAAAAGCGAATTATGTCTTTTGTGTTCTGCTTAAGAAATAAAGTCATGTAAATGTTTGAATTATTCTTAAATAAAATTACTATGGTATTAGCACCTGTTTTATATGACAGAAAAATGTAAATTATATTATCGCCCAGTGATATATAACATTTTTATATATAATGCAACCTACTTTTACCTACGTACTATAGCATACTCTCTTAAAGCAGACTATTTTTGGGTGACTATACCTTTAAGAGATGTTATTGAAGTAATGTTTACCACCAAAGCTTGCAAATTTCTCATATATTCTCAAATCACATACATTTATTGAACATATCCCACGTGGAGATGCAGCACACTGTAAAATTACAGTATTTAATTCTTAAATTCTTAATTTCTAAATTCTCAAACGTTAAACAATCAAGCTTTTAATTTGTTAGCTTGACGGATAAATAAAAAACAAAATGCGTATTTATTTAATTAATTAAATTGCAGCCTTCACAGTTTAATTATTGCATTAAGAGATATGAGTATGCATGTGTGTGTTTGTGAGCATGAATACACTTCTGGTCAAATGTGTGTGTCACACTATGAGCTGTAGTTGTGAAAGCCTGACAGGATTTGTTGTGCATGAGAGTGAGAACTCTATTACCACACCGACACACACTCTTCACACTCACTCTGTGCCACTTGAGAGATGGAAGTAATTCGGAGAGCTGCAGACGCAGAGATGAGCTCTTTCTCGTCCACTATAAACTGAGAGTGATGACCTGTCTCTGCCTTCCACTTCAAAACAAACTCACAAGTTCAGACACAGCTGAGACCCACAGCCTGTCTGTCTCTCTGTGTGTGTGTGTGTGTGTGTGTGTAACAGGTCTCTCGACTTTGAATCTTGGACACTAAAAAACAAACTAGTTCTCTCTAATTCTAAAACACACAACTTCAGCACTCCAGTTACTGCATTTCACATTTTTAACTGTTTCCTTGCAGCATCAAAAAGTTTCTATGACTGTACAACATGCACTGAAAGCGCTTTTAGTTTATGCACTGTAGAAAATGTTTTTTTTTTAAGTTGTAAATAAAACAGAGATTATTTGTTTTACAGGAAAATACTATTTCCAGAATGAGGTTCATTCTTGTATGTCACACCATTAGTTCTCTGTAAAGCAATGAGTAGTTTCTTTATGAAAACAAAGGATGAAAAAAAAAGATGCAATCAGACTTTGTTTGGTGGAAATTCCAAAATTTCTAATGGCAAAATTGTTAAATACTATGCGTTTGAGGAAACTAAATTAAATTTAAGCTGTTACAGTTTTTTCTTTTATGCACTCTAAAAAATGCTGGGTTGTTTTAACCCAATGTTGGGTGAAATATGGACAAACCCAGCCATTGGGTAAAAAATCTAATTTAAAAATGTAACCCAATGGCTGGGTTTGTCCATATTTTACCCAAAATTGGGTTAAAACAACCCAGCATTTTTTAGAGTGTGGAATATGTTTTATGTTTTGTTTAGTAATTGTCATTTCAGCACTGAGAGCAGCAGAGACTTTAAAAGCTAAAGGAAGAGCCATTCTAAGCTTTTTTAAATCATTGCTTTTTTAATATTCAGTTAACACAACTCTTATTTTGATAAGAAACCACGTCATTTTCATCATTGTAATCTTCTATCAAAATATAATTTGTTGAGTTGGGAAAACTTTGTTAAGTTTTCAAATGGCTGTTTAGCCTATAAAATTCTTAATGGCCTGGCCCCACCTCTTCTTAGTGAATTTCTGAGTTTAAAGTCGGATAACAGTCGTCTCACTAGAGGTTCATTTAGAAGGGACTGTGTTATTAATTTCAGGAAAACTGCTTTTAGTCAGTCTGCCTTCTCTATTAAAGCCTCAACAGAATGGAATAACATCCCAACGTCTGTATAGAGAATTAAATAGTTATAACGAATTTCGTTCTTCTTTTAAAACTTGGCTTTTTAGCATGCAATTATGTCAACATTGATTTTTTATTTTTTATTTTTATTTTTTTATTTAATTTTTTTTTTGTCTGTGTTTGTTGTGTTTTGTAAGGTTTGATTTATATTGTTATATTTACTTTGTATTTTTAGGTTGCCTATTGTACATCTGGCCTGGGACTGCAGATGAAAACTAGCCTTTGGCTAACTCTGGCATATTTTGACTTGTCATGTTAATATGCACTGTCCTTGTAATAAATAAATAAATTAAATAAATTTAATTATTGGTTATTCAATAAAAAGATATTACTGTTACTAAACTCTGCTCAAAAGAATTTTAAATTCCTAATCCATATCGTGATACGTATCGTATAGTGGCTTTAGTATCGGGATGCATATCGTATCGTGACATTGTTGGTGATACACCGCCCTAATGCACACCAGCATGTCTGAACCAATTAGGTCTGTTCTTATGTATATAGTATGCATAATCAATAGGTGTATACTGAATTTGGTCTTTTAATATCACTGTCTTTTTATCTAATCGCCAAAAATGTACACTACACGCTATAAAGATATAATTATTAACTTTATGATTTCTATAAAGCTACTGTGAAACAATGTATATTTTGAAAAGCACTATACAAATGACAAAAAGGGCCTCAAAATGCACGCACACACACATACTTCAGATGTAAGACGTCAGACAAATAAGTGATCAGTTTTACTGAAGCACCTGGAAAAGCGTAGGTTCGAGATCTGGGCTCTCAGACGCCACTCGTGTTTTGATTGGCAATGAGAGGTTGTGTGACTTTAGAGAGTGCCGGACATAATTACCTTAAATGAACCAAACCCTCTTAAATCAACACGAGAGCCACCAATCACTGAGCTGTAATTGGAAGACGTGAAGTGTGCGAGCGACTGTATCTTTGGAAAACACATGGCTCATAGTGTCTAATTAACAATCAACACCTTCACGTCTTCATTCTTTAAGCCTTTATAACACGGTGACGGCCACACACTGGAAATATCACAGAGGTTCACAGCAGGGCCATCAAAGACGCTGACATCCTCATGTAAACCTTAAACACGTACATGCACAGATGATCCCAGGGACAGCGAGCAAGAGAAATGCATCCTTTAATCTGGGAAAGGCTCAGATCAGAGGAATTTCTCCTGCAGGCGTTGTTGTGACAGCTGCCACATCCACGCAGACGCATCCACAACAAAAAAACCTTTAACAATGAGGTCGCTGACAACAATAGAGGCGCCACGGGAGACTAATTGAAACTGTCCTTCAGGAGAAACAAATTTACATGATTTCAAGTAAAATCCACGTGCATATGAAAGTTCAAAATCCTCCAGAGATGGCCGCCAGTCCTACAGAAAATAATTGCAATAAAAATGAATAATTTCGATCGAAATCAAGTAGCTGCTCATCTTGTCAGTAGGATTGTCAATGCAATCAACAGCCCAGTGACTAAAGAGATTAAATCACTAACAATGTATTTTTCTCCCATACTGTTAAAATTTACGAAATATTTATGGTAAAAGACTACAAATACTATGGTAAACAGAACAAGTATTATAATTTACTGTGAAAAACTATTCCTGGAATCGTCTTTTTAGTTAAAACTTTAAACTTGCTACAGTATTTTTTATGGTAAAGTTCTGGCAACCACAGCAACCTACTTTTTATTATGTAAAGCACTCGTTTTTTGAGTCTTTGATAAGCTAGATTTCAATTCGCACTGCCTTTTAAAGGGATACTCCATTTTTTTTTGGAAATAGGCTCATTTTACAACTCCCTCAGAGTTAAACAGTTGGATTTTACCGTTTTCGAATGTATTCAGACGATTTTCTGTTATTTCGAAGAATATTAGTAACCGGACAGTTTCTGGTCTCATTGAGTTCCATAGCATGAAAACAAATATATACTATGGGAGTCAATGAGACCAGAAACTGTCTGGTTACTGATATTCTTCGAAATATCAGAAAATCGTCTGAATGGATTCGAAAACGGTAAAACTCAACTGTTTAACTCTGAGGGAGTCGTAAAATGAGCCTATTTCCAAAGAAAGTGGAGTATCCCTTTAATACAAACACAAATGGATTCAGCTCGGCCGTTTGGCATTTACACGGTTCTGTCATATGTTGTCAAGCACTTGTAAACAAAGCTCATTAAATGTGTTGCAATTGTGAGTCAAATGTCAAATGCTGTTCATGTTGCTGAGGTGGAGCAGATATTATAACATGATACTAATAAAATGAAAACAGTGTTGGTTGGCAGGACTACAGGAGAGAATTCATCTATTTACACAAATATCCACCTTTACCTGTCTTCCTGCTTTCTAACCCATCATCTCTCTCTGGCTGCAATTATTCAGCATATGGAATTAAAGTGCTCAAGTGAATTCTTAAGTGAGAAGATGCCATGCTTTGAATGTTAATCTTACAAACTCATTTAGATCACACCCTCCATCACCCTGAGAGTTTTGTTTTTCTTATGAGCGACAACACAAAGTTTTTCTTAAGCTGGTAAATAATTACTATTCAAACTAGCAAAATGCCCAAGCAACACCATAGCAACTACTGAATATCCCGCTCGAGATATTACAATACTGCTCGTTTTATAACATTGAGAAAATGCAGAAATGATTTAATATCCAAGAAAATATCCAAACATTTTTTTTAACCATAACTTTTAATCTAAAATTCATCAAAATCACTCAGTCTGCTTCTGAGCACAAATCACGACCCATTTTGGTTTTAAAACTGCGAATTTCGCCGAAAAGTTAGGAGTTTTCATGCCTGAGAATAAGTCTTTACAGGTTTAATATGGCAAAAAAATGTCTTCACGAACTCAGGACAGATTTAACTCAGTTTTTATTTCCGCTAATCACTCAATTAGGCAAACACCATCAAAATGCCTATAATGCATTTCAGCTAATGTGATTCCTGACTCATTTGGCTGTATTAATTACTGAGTGCAAATGATTGCAGATAGAAAAAAATGATTAACGTTATAATTGTTAAGGAGAATTAGACCTTTATTTTCCTGTCTGCAAGAAGATCGAATTCAGGATGAATGACTAGGCCTATGTGTTTGTGCGGTTACTGTAATGGTTTTTACAAGATGGGAAAGGCAAGTGATGGAGGTGCCTTAAAAAGCAAATAAAATGTGCTCGCCTGTCCAAATGCGAACAGAAGAGAGCAGAGAACGAAACCTGAGACGAAAGCAAAGATCAATCAGTGACAAACCCTGAAAAACGACAGAGAAACACCCCTGAAATCTACAGACACACAGCCTAAGGGCTTCAAATTCTGCATACACACACACTGATATTCACACATTGAGCAGGCCTAGATAGAATCTGAAAACTCATTCTGCGATTTTGGAAAGAAATTGAGGAATTCTGCAGAGAAAAATACAATCAAGTAATACGATCATATTTGGTGGCAAAATATAAAAGATTTCATAAACACACATGGGGTTTCTGAAGGAGTTATTTTGCAGCTTATTTGGGTCCTAATTTCCTTATTTTAAGACTATTACTGTATAGTAATACAGTTCTATTTTCACAGCTGTCTGTTTTTTAGAGTACCAATACATTGAAAAACAAGCTCTTTTATCTCAAAAGATCAAGAAAATGTAATTCCTCGTGAAATCGGCACTTCAAAATTAAGCATAATTGTAATGCCATTAACTCCATTAAGTCTTCTGAGCTATCAAAAGACCAACCGCAATACAGTTTCTTTCTGCATCTGCATTAAAGCAGCTAATGTAAACATGTAAACACCCACACCTGCCTCTCCTCCCACAGAACATCAAACACAACCCAACCTTATAATGACCATGCATAAGGAGCACAATATCATAGGATACAGCACACAAACAAACACCGTATAAACATGCTGCTGCCGATTATGTATGTGTGTGTGTGTGTTTAAGCTGTTTAGATCTTGTGTTCAATGAAACACGAGCAGTCATCTGATAACGAAGGGCTTTCCGCATGTTAATACAATCAAGAGGGATTACACACACACTCACACACAGCTCAAGGGCAGGTGGAGAATGAATTCATGCCAAAACTCTGGATTAGTCCTGAGACATTCAATGTTCTCAGATGAAACAGCACACCTTCTCAGCTTGAGGTAAATACTAATATGAAGTATTTCATATACGGACTCAATGCTATGGTTAAAGCAAATAAAATAAAATAAAATAGGCTACTGTAAAAAATATCATATTTTTAATGACAAACGACTGTCAAAATATATATAATAAATATAAAATTAAAAAAATTAATAAATCTTTAATTTTACAGTTAAAAAGGTTTTAGAAGTGAAAAAAGTGTCAAACCAGGACATGTGTGTGTGTTTGAACTACACCGCTTGACTAAATCTAGTTTATGAGACGAAAGAATCAGAATCAGAGTCCACTTTATTGGCCAAGTGTGCATAAAACACACACAAGGCATTTACTGTGATTTCCAGGAGCTCTCAGTACTTGTGTAAGGGATAATCCATGAATAGCTGTCCATTAAACGATTTTAAGTCACCACATTGAAGCAAAGAACTGCCCGACAGATTCATATATAACACAATAGAATAGAGAGAAGAAAAAACTACATGACATACATCTACATATAAATATACATATAGATGGTAAGTAGAAGGCCTATGTACAGATGTACACATAAAATACTGTATAAACTGCATAAAGATAAATATGAATTTACATGAGAGCTATTGTTGCCAGATACCAGGGTGATACTTCAATACTAATCCAACTATATAAATTCAACAACTAGATTTATCTCAACAGTACATTGTACATTCTCTTGAAGAAAGCACGAGTGTGTCTGCCAGTGTTAAACTCACGGCTCTGATGCTGGAGTGGCTGCCAGGACATTGCTGTGCGTTTGATAAGCACTTTTGAGTGGTTTTTAGTCAGTGTGTGGGTTGTAGGGTGTTCTGGGTCGTTAGGGTGTTCTGGGTCATTCTGAACCGTCTCAAGTCTCAGTGATCTTTTGACAAGAGACACGTGATTTAAGGAATCATTCATAAACGGCAGTTCACTTTTTTTTTGTTTTACCTTAACGCTTACACTTTGCGTGTGTGTGCATTTATACCATAAATAAATACTGTGTGTGTGTATATATATATATATATATATATATATATATATATATATATATATACACACACAGAATATACTATATATACTATATATATATATGAAGAGTTCAGATGCAAATGCCTCTAAATGCCATTTGAATTTTTCTTCTTTAATGATGATTTTTATCAAACTTGTATATTTAAGTTCAGTAATTTCACTTAAATAACAATTAATAGCTAATCATCATTGCCATTTAAGTGAAATCACTGAACTTAAATATACAAGCTTGATAAAAATGATCATTCTAGAAGAAAATTTCAAATGGCACTTAGAGGCTTTTGCATCTGAACTCTTCATATATAGTATATACTATATATATATATATATATATATATATATATATATATATACAGTATATACTGTGTGTGTGTGTGTGTGTGTGAGTGTGTATGTGTGTATATATATATAGCTCTATGTGTGCTAAAATGAATGGCCATTCTCTTTCAAACACACTCGTTCCTCTCCTCTCATCTCATTTGAATTCTCGGCCACGGTCTCAATGTGTTCAAACACAAAATTTAAACTACATGCTGTTCGTACATGCTCTGGTTTCTGTATTTGATGTTTGTTAAAGTTGAACTTCAGCCGGAAAGAACTCGCTGAGATCAGAGAACACGCATTATACCATCCAACTTAAAATAACCCTGTTTTTCACACAATAAACAACAACCTGCTCGCACGCCTTTGAACTTCTAAAACTCGTCTCACGAACACAGAACAGCCACTCTATTATTTCAATAAAAAATAATGGTTGCACTTTATTTGACAGAATGTGTACTTACAGTGTACTTACCTAAGAAAGTACTGGGTAATTTAAGGTAACTACATGGGTTAAGGTTAGGTTTAGATGAAGGTTCAGGGTTAGTAGTAGCCTACCTTGTTACTACCAAGTTATTGCAATTACTATAAGTACATAGTATGTACATGGGGAACAGGACTGTTAAGTAAAGTGCTACCAAATTTTTTTTTACTTAATTCTGATTCTAATCTCAAACTTTCCTGTCCCACCACTTTATGCTATAGTAAGGTTTTAAAATAGTTTTGATAAATTGTGCAGCCTTAGAAAACGATCTAATGATGCCGTTCATGTATTCTTGCCAGTGGAATGCATCCCTTCCGGTATTTTGCCGATGTAAATTGTGATTGAGGATTTCTTTTTAAATCGAGTACTCAAATGTAATTAAGGAATTATGACAGCCCTAATACAGTACATAACGCATTCTACTTTGGTCATACATAAAGAAACATTTCAGGCAACAAAACCCGGGGGTTGTGGGGGAGGTGGTGGCGCAGTGGATAAGACACATGCCTTTGGTGTGAGAGACTCGGGTTCGAATCCATTATGAGACACCAATGTGTCCCTGAGCAAGACACTTAACCCCTAGTTGTTCCAGAGGCGTGCAACCTCTAACAAATATAGCAATTGTAAGTCGCTTTGGATAAAAGCATCAGCTAAATGAATAAATGTAAATGTAAATGTAAAACCTGCCAACTAGTAAAAGCACACACAGAGTTTCATGGAGGACAAATCATGATGAAATGTGTGGTAATAGAATAATATGAAATTTTAAATGTCTGTCTCCAATGTTATGTCCTTTTATACATGATGGAACAAAAACTCTTGACCAGGAAGCATAGGAGGCCTCAGAAAACTTCTAAGGAAGTGAACACTGTTTCATATACATTTTTAATAATTATTATTATTTTTTAAAGAATTCTCTGTGTGTTCTCTGAAATCCAGAAAATCAAAATTTTCAGCCATTACCAAAGTAATGCAGACCTCTACTTTGAAAGCTTGGCAAACACAATGAGCAAACGGGTGGGACTCATTAGTTAAATGGACTAATTTACTAGTCCATAGATTAAGACTCTTTAAAAGGTTAAAAAAAATCTAAGCTTTGACTGATGCAGAGTCTAAAAGCACATCATAATCATCAGAGAAAGCAAAAATATATCAGAAACAACAAAGCACGGTCTACAAATACACAAATGCTGCATTGCTGCATCTCTCTCTCACAAACACACACACACATTGCTTTAAAGAGTAAAAACACTTACCTGAAGATGAGGACAGATAAAAGCCATTAGAGCATGAATGAGAGAAAAAGAGAAACAGAAACGGTTCAATGTAAGTTTTGTGGTAATTGCCATGTCTAACATATTTTTACATTTGCCTGATGATTTCAGTGAAAATGTGGTTTACATAGTAGATATTTCTGAAAAGAATATGACAGTTTGATTTCATGTGCAGAAAAGTAACAATGAACGAACAGTTCAAGTTGATAAAAGAGAGAGACAGACGTTGAGATCTGGTCAAATTGGAGTCCACTTTCATTTCAAATGTTTCTTTTTGTCCAAAAGAGTTTGTTGTATTTGTGCAAGTAGCAGAATGTGAACAGCCTGACAAGAAATCTGTTACACGCTCCAAAACCCCAGAGAGAATGAAAGGAAAGAACTATCAGAGTGAAAATCGCAAACATTTCATTCTACACATTTAAAGCCGCAAAATGTAATTTCTTCCTCATAAGACGTACCAAAGACAATTTCACTATTAATTGTTTTCCTCCAAACACTCTGCTTTTGACGCTGGTCAGATAAAGAGGTACATCCACCCAAAAAATGTGCCATTGGTTAAGCCAGTTCACATGACAGAACAATATTTTGAAGTCAATGTTTTAATAATCAGACATGTTTTTTGAGCAGCAAATCAGCGTATTAGAATGATTTCTGAAGGATCATGTGACACTGAAGACTGGAGTAATGATGCTGAAAATTCAGCTTTGATCACAGGAATAAACAATCTTTTACAATATATTCACATAAAAACACTTATTTAAAATTGTAATTAGCCTATATTTCACAATATTACTGTTTTTTCTGAAACAGTTCCTTTAAAAATCTTAATGGTTCCAAGGTTTTTGTTAAGAACTGCAATACAGCCCGACCGATAAAGGATTTTGAAGGCCGATACCGATACAAATATTTAATTAAACTATAATATTTAATATAGTTTAATATTTTAATATTAAATATTATTTATATTAATATTTTAATATTTTAATATTAAATATTTAATTAATTTAATATATTTAACTAAAATAATATGATAAAGCATTTTAAAAAGAAACTTGTTTCTTTTATTGTCACAACATAACAGAGGAACATCAAAATATATTAAAGTTCTGATAAATAAAATAATAATTAGTCCCTACATTGCCTTATAAGCTACCGTATAATTACAATGTCAGGTTAGCTAGTCTATGATGAGCCATAATTAAGCAATAGATAACGTCATACTGCAAATTGTAAAACATATATTTTCAATTTAACAGGCCAAGGAGAGATGATTGAAGCGTGTTTTGTCCGTTTTTATTTTATTTTTGAAATATTCATTTATCGGCCATTATAACTGCCGATACCGATAGTTTGGAAAATGCCTAATATCGGCGGATAATATCGGCCGGACGATATATCGGTCTGGCTCTAAACTGCAATGAATTACTTGATTGCGCACATAAAGTAACGATAACGCGAAACGCAAGTAACTTTGTGGGCAGATCTCGGGCGTTGATGCTTTTATACCGGCAGGATAAATGACTCTAGTGCCCGAAAACAGGTTGGTCTGAAGTAGCTAAATTACTCATAGGTGTGGTTTGGGCATAACATGCAATAAACCAATCAGAGCGTCATCTCACATTCCCTTTAAAAGCGAATAAAGGCGAATTGCATTATAACGGCGGATTTGCCAGATGCACGCCAGGATCGGTTCACAGCCGAGGAGACCGACGTTCTTGACAGTGACATTGTATGGGGACGGGCGAAACCTGTCTGTCAACCTGGGGTCACTATGACAACGAGCAGGGCGGGGCGGCCTGCCTTCACAAACAACACCCGTCAGCTGAGTGATTGATGGATGGACGGCAGTAGCCAATCAGAAATCAGTATCAATGTGATGGATGTTTAATGTGCACATGATTCATGATTAAAATGTAACGGTTCGTAACAGATTCGGCTTTAAGTCATTTCATCTTCGGATGCGGCGTCACACTCGCTGTTAAAAAAAAAACAAAAACGTGCACACAGCCAAGCTCCCTCGTAAGCTGATATTAGTATTTAAACATTCTCTATGATAAAAATGTTAGTAAAAATATTTTAATGGCAAGGTTTTGGCGGTTATGCAGTTCTAATGACGGTGTTCAACTATAACCGTCGGTCTCACGGTTATAATAACCGTCACAACCCTAATGTCAGCAAACAAACACAGTAAACAGTGGCAGACAAACAGGTCAGTAATTCCGAGAGAGAAGAACAGGCTGTTGAAAGGACAGTCAAGCTTTTAGCCTCTAATGCTGAGCGTGTGTGTTAATACAATGATGACATTAAGACATTAGTCTTTTCCTCTATAAAGAGCAACACTCTCACAGGTTTCTCTCTCTTTAAGCTTAAGAGGCGTAAATGAAAAGCACAGAGATCAATAGTTTGAGTCGTGTTGTGTTGGCGTTAGGCGCGGGATGACAGTCGCCATGGGAACCGGGTCAAAGGGCCAAGGGGAGCATCACTGGGTGAAAACAAGGACAAGTCAAGTAGCTAACAGGCTAACTGGGAATAACGCAGACACACAGCAATGAGAATAACAGCTACACTATTTTAATGACTAGGATTAGCATGTTATCTGTACCACAACACCATGGACTACAGAAGATGAGGAGATTGTGATGGTTCCCTTTTAAATAGAAGAAAAATTAGTGAAAAGATACATTTGTAGAATCAAGTCATAATATGATGTGGTAGTGTTTCTCAATAAAATTAATAAATACAGTATATTGCTCATTGTTAGCTCAATTTAGTTAACACATTTTATAATAATGTTAGTTAATACAATTTACAAATGTATTGTAAAGTGTAACCACTAAAATCTGAATAATTCAACCCTCACTTTTTCCAAAGAACTCAATGTTTTGGCATTTATGGGCACATTTTATATTTTTTATAACAAATAATTGCTGCCCAATACCACTGTCATTATCATCATACCAAGCATTTCATAAAACTATTATCCTTGTTTTTCCCAGTTGCATCAAAAGTTTCAAGTTTCTACTTGGACACAAGTTTAAAGAGTAGCTTAGATTACCAAACCAATTAGTAATTGAGAATTTTAATTATTTCCCATGCATTTTACTTAATCTGAGATTAACTGACTGGCATGTCATTTTGACGAAACCTTTTAAGATTATCAATTGAAGAATCGCTCAAATATAAACACACAGATTTGCACTAATAGCCTCACCTCAATTATAATTAACACTTAACCACACAGAGAAGTGGCTAAAATAACACTTTTTCAGCTTCTAATAATAAATAGCTCTGTGATTATCACCTACTTGAGACGCGTTGAGAAGTCATCCATGAAACCGACTGCACACACACTCTCACTGAATCATGAATCATGTGCACATTAAACATCCATCACCTTGATACTGATGTCTGATTGGCTACTGCCATCCATCCATCAATCACTCAGCTGACAGGTGTTGTTTGTGAAGGCAGGCCGCCCCGCCCTGCTCGTTGTCATAGTGACCCCAGGTTGACAGACAGGTTGATGGATGGCCTCAGAGTCCACAAGGCCACCCGTGAAGCAGCGGAGGATTAAGGGTACTGATAAATGCCACATATCAACGCCACTCACACATACGAAACAAAACTTGTTCTGAATCACACATACAGATTGGCCTTTTTAACCAGGATCACCGAAGGGGAAAACACACACGGCTCTATCTGTGTTTCTGTGCTATTGGCCTCAAGCTCCATTTAAATGTCAGGCACTTTCAGCTGAAATGGTTTCTTTTATATAACGGGAGCAAAGCTGGGCAAATGTTAATCGTGTGTGTGTGTTTGTGTGTGTGTGTTTTACCCAGTAACAGAGTGAGGCCCAAAGAAAAGCAATAAACTGCGTCATGACTGCGACCATTTCACAATTTAACACCCAACTCTTCCTAAACGAGAAAAATTTTATTGCTTTTATTACGCAAATTGGTTTAAATCTCCCATAATCTAGAGTGAGCGAGCAAGATCGTGCATGCGAGACAGAAAAAAATTGTGTTCCAAACCGTATTGCACACATGGCAGAGCGTGAGAGAGCGAGAGATCTTCCCTGTGTGCCTCATGAAGCGCATGTAAGACATAGAGCATCCTGATTGGCCGGTTTCGACTTTAAAAAATAAATATATAAATAAAAATCGAGAATCTAATCGAACCGTGACCTTAGAAACGAAAATGTAATCGAATCGAGGATTTGGAGAATCGTGACACCCCTAGTCTTAAATAAGAATAAAAAGCGTGTGACAGAAACAGCAATGGATCCGCGCACTAGTTCTTAAAGTGAACGCAGCCATATCTGTCAATCATTAATTTTGTTAATAACAGACACATTAATAAATATAAAATAAATTATAAAATATAATTATTTTATAAAATAAAATAAGATAAAAACTTTATCTCTATATTTATGTGTCTTTATTCTAGGGCTGTAACGATACACCAAAGCCACGATTCGGTTCGTATCGCGATTTTTGACCCACGATTCGATTCGTATCGCGATTCCATCACGGGGGCGGGGCTTGGTGTGAAAAATAGATTTTGAGAGGAAAAAATGTACAGGTATTTTTATTAAATAAAATTTGGAAAAAATCTGAACACCAAAAAACAATAATAACTATGCAAATTATTAAACTAAACTAGGCAGTGTAGGCTGCTGCTTTTGGGTTGTTTTCTGTGCTCCAGCTATATATATTTTTTATAAGGCTATACCCTTCTTGTTTTGAACTTCATGCATGTATTGCATGTTAAACCAGTACATAATGTAATGATAACAAGAGTGTTTTATCTTGGTGATGCTGTGTAGCCTACAGAGGCTTTAAACAGCAATGAATGATATCAGCAGAGCGTGTCCTGCGTCTGTCTTTGAAGCCGTGAAAAGGTGGCCGTGCATCATCATTTTAACGTTATAGACAGTTTCGGTTACAGTGATTACTGAAAATGTCGTTGTTTTTGTCCACATCGTAAACATATTTATATAGCAACAGATACATATAAATTAAATAAATAAATGAATGGCGGTAATAGGGCATATCGTGCTATTGAGCCACTCAACGTTACCACAAGGGAAATTCCATAACCGCGACAGCCTTCGCGAGCGCGCCAAAGAGAAATGCACTTTTCATGCGGATTACATAAGCAGAGAGCGGTCTGTTTTCTTTCGTTTTGAATTGTTCTTTTTAAAAGTAGATATTTCAACATATATTTATTTCTCAGGTCTATAAGCTTATAGGGTTGCGATTCATGAGACGAGCTCCAATTCAGGCGCCGGCACCTCAATGTCGTGATTCCTATCTGTAGGCTAGCTATATTTTCTTCTTATTTATTAAATCCAGGCAATTGGTTGATGAAACATTTATTAAAATTGACATACAATTAATAAAAAAACAAAATTCAATTTAAAGTAAGTCTTTGTGCTTTCTATTTGAATTCTCTGACAGTTTAAGTGCCGCTTCAGAGAACTGTCACGACATTGTTTTTTTTTCCTCGAACACGAAAAATAAAAAACAAAATAAATATTTTATGTTCTGGGGAGAGCTAACCCTTCATCCCGTGGGCAGCCTAGTATTTCTTTTGGTTTGTACAGTGTAATTTACAGAATTATAAAAAAAATATAGGCTATATTTTTGCCACCTAAATATTAAAGATGTTTTGTGTCGCGTCCGTGTACGCGTGTGTATTTCCCTCATATTAAATATAAAATTAATGTGTAGACTTATATTTTTCTAATGTCTGGACGTACTTGATTTTATTAAGGGAGTAGCATATGGATATATAAACAGAAGGGTAAATATATTGGTATTAAATGCATTTTCTGAAAATGATTAGTCTGATGGATTTAAGTTTTGGCTAATTTAACCTCAACTAGTTTTGTGGTGTAGGTCTACATATTTTATAATGTTAACTTCAAATAATATAAATAAATAGTAATTTAAAGATGTGGTAGCATTGGATCTGGACGGGAAAGATCCAACTGGGAGGTGGAAGGGATGTATCGCGATTCTGCCTTCTCACATCGCGATACAGTATCGTGGACCTGAGTATCGCGATTTCGATTTTATATCGTATATCGTTACAGCCCTACTTTATTCTATTGTATTTTTTTTATTCAAAGATTGAAATCAAGCTTCAAAACTCTTTAAAAAAAATTACCCCATTGTACAAACAAACATTTAGGTGAGATCAATGTAATAAAAAATGTATCTATCTATCTTAAACATAAAATAACCTGATCTTCTTTGACCAATGCGTGCGAATGTTCTGACTTGTCCAATTTTCAGCATCAATTTTGCATCTTGCATCAAAATCCTGTCTATTCATTGTATGCATTTAGTGTATAGTGTAGGCTACCTAAAATAAAAAGAGTTTAAATGCAGGTTTTTGACTCTTAATTTCTTTGTATTAATAAACCACTTGTAAACTTAAGTCCACTGTTCTTTTTTTATAAATATAGGATTTGTATTACATCTTTATTCATTATAGTTGAATCAGGGATCAAAATCGAAAATCAAATTGAATGGAATTGAGAGCTTGCGAATCGAAATCGAACATCTGAATCGATACCCAGCCCTACCTCTTAGGAAATATGAGTTACTGCAGTAACCTTTACCAGCCTGACGTCCTCGAATCAGTCCTGCTATTTCCTGCTGCTTTTGTAATTTGTTCCCTGTCATTCAAAATGACACATACGAACATACACACAGCAGACAATCTACAGCGGTGCAGGTCTCTATGCACTGTACCTTATTAGAGCCTTCACACACACACACACACACACACACAGGCTCAGCAGAACTGAAGTCCTTCACCTCATTGATTGTCCTCTAGAGCTTTCCTCAACATACTCAATGAATCCTGCACTTCACATCCAAACAGCTTCCCTCTGTCCACCACACATTTGTTTTCATTTACTTGAACCCACAATACACACATACTGTAGCTCTCTAATGCTTAGACTTCAATGACAATGCAAATCATAAATCTGAGCTTTTCTGTTCATGTCCGAGTCAATCCGTCAGTGTTTGACATCTTTCCTGCACCCAACAGATGTTCATGTGGTGTTACAGTGCATTTCTGAAGTTCTGCAGTTTCTATCTGTCAGACTTTATAAAACGTCCACTGACACCCCGCTGTGACTCGATTAAAGAGTTGTGGGATTTCATATGCAATTTAATATAGCATGTTTTTGGATATTACTTAAATATGCATCCTGCTACTGGTGCCCTATAGTGTCAAGCATAGTGATAACTTGCAACCATTATAACTTACAAAGACAAGTGGGAAGAAAAGCCAATAACATTTTAAAGGGATACACCACTTTTTTTGGAAATAGGCTCATTTTACCACTCCCCCACAGTTAAACAGTTGGGTTTTATCATTTTCGAATCCATTCAGCCGATTTTCTGATATTTAGAAGAATATCAGTAACCAGACGGTTTCTGGTCTCATTGACTTCCATAGAAGGAAAAAAATAGTCAATGAGAGTCAATGAGACCAGAAACTGTCTGGTTACTGATATTCTTCTAAATATCAGAAAATCGGCTGAATAGATCCGAAAACGGTAAAACCCAACTGGTAAAATAAGCCTATTTCTAAAAAAAAAGTGGAGTATCCCTTTAAATTACCATAACACAATATTACTTAGCTACAATATGTATACAAAAATAAATAAATAAAAATGTATATCACAAATTGGATGTGGAACATGTGCTGTACAACTTGTACTAAATCCAGAAAATTCCTTTGAAGTAGTTTGAGTAAAATCAAGCGGAAAATAAAAGACAATAAAAAAATGTCAGACAGTCTTTATGTGACAGAGCAGTTTAAAGCTCTTCAGATTCAGCAGAATCAGACTGAACCAAACATTACAAACTGAAACCAGCCGCAGAAACCTAATTATAATTAAGCTGATGCAGTTACTTTAATAAAATCAGGTTGACTACTATAATCTCATCCACAGCTGTCAATTAAATTTTATCATCTAAGATTAATAAATAATTAAAGACACTCGCTAACCAATTACAGGACAAGCGAAGCTGAAAAAACTAAACGCCACTGTTTCTGCTACACATGCCGAACTGAAATAAGACTGATTTACTCTGAAACGTCTCATTAGTTATACAGTAAATGTCATATTACATGTACAAAATTCAGCATGATAGAAAGGGAGGTGCTGTTAAAGGATGTTTTATTCTGTCAGATCAACACGTGTGTGCCACGGACGCAGCAGCGGAGCACTTTATATAGTGATTGTGAAGCAAACTTCATCAAAGAGAAGAGAAAAATCAAAAGGAGTCCAGTGTGAGAAAGTTTCAATAAAGAAGAAGCTGTGATTCGCTGCTGCGATCTGAATTAGCAGCACAGTTTGATCCATGAGAACTAAAAAGAAATATCACACATGAAACTGAAACTGCTACAGCTCTCAGTGAACTAAGAAAACGCAAACAAACTAAAGACCCACTTCTAGCTAGCAGCAGTTAAACAATACAGCTTAGTTTGAGTGTATTTTGACATGACAGAAATAAAAACCATGCAATGTCTTGAAAAGAACTGCAGAGTAATTAAAACTATTTAAAACAATGAGAAACTGAAGAAGAAAAAAAACTGTGACCAATTACAGGACATAAATTATAAGCTTTCTAATCAACAAGCATTTTAACTTAAAATCTAAATGTTCACAATCACATCCATGTCCAGGGCCTGAATTTCGTTTCAGAAGGTTTGGGGAAATTCCCTAATGTGACTCTTATAGGAGGATTTTATTGATTTGAGGGAGGAATTGTCCATTTTTTAAACATATTTGTTTCATATAAAGGACTAAATATTATACTCACTCAATGTATTTTACAAATTTTGTTGCAGTAGCTTATAGAAAGCACAAGCTTGATTTCAAACTTTAAAATTAATTTACAAAAAAAGCAGGAAAAACCACAGAAATTAAATAATCAAACATAAATTAACACGACATAGTCTTAACTGGGTCAATTCAATATAGATGAATCCTTATTAAAGCTACAAAAGTTATTCAGTCAAGAGGAGATCAGTGAAGAGCAGTGATTTTCTCTTTTGTTTTGTTTTGTTTTGAGTAACATTAATTGACACAGCAGGAGGGATATTAGATTGGCGTCATTTTAAAACCGAAGGCATGGATCCAAGGCATAACCGACTGTGCTTACGTGAGTACTCACCAAGATGGCCATTTTGACATAATTTTGTGTGAATTTGACCACTTAAGTACAATAAGCGAACAAATGACTCTATTTGACACCTGCGGGCTATTTGAGAGGCTTTATTATGTGTGCTGCGCAAGCTTTGGCTGAGGGCAGCGTGCAGCTCTCTTGTAGTGCAGACGTGATGTGCTGATGTGAAGCCATTTGTGCGTTTTGAGACTGAGAGAGAATGCGTGGTGCCCAGGGCTCTAGACTAACTTTTCCACTGGTTGCACTGGTTGTTTTTTTGCTAGATGCCATGGGATTAATCAATGCATGCTGATGAATAGTGGTCTTAATATGCAAACCATAGTTTTGCACTGATCTAAAAAGACTGACATTGACACAAGATGTCATGTTAGCAAAATGTTTTAATCTTTCAAATCTTTCAATCTAAACTATCAAATCAAAATATTCTCAAAAAAATATTAAAAAGTTAAAAGTAAAAGATGACTGTGAATAATAGTAGTATTTAATTAAATGCATTTATGGTGATATATAATTAAATTTAATTAAATGCATTTATAATGAAATTCATTGTCATGTCAATTTGTGCTTATTTTAACCATGAACTATGCGCTGTCATTTAATTCAGGGCGTGCACCACAGCAAAAAACGACTCGTGTGTAAACGATCTCTGCACTGCTACGCACCGCTCCTGGAATGGATGCAGTGTGAAAAATATTACACACTACACAAATATTGATCTTGACATTGTTAGCCTCTTGTCTTTTTTCAGGGTTTCTGCAGGTTTCAGTAAGTCAAATTTAAGGCCTTTTTAAGACATTTTAAGACCATAAACATTGAAATTTAAGACCTAGACGACGCATTACCAAAAATTTAAATTTAAAAAAAATAATATTTGTAAAAAATTATTTTGTGTGTGTGTGTGTAGGTGAAATTTGTACTTTGCATTTTATACTGTAAAACCGCAATTATAGTTGATCATACCTAGAGATGAAATGGCATGAACAATTCATTTCATGATTATTATGAAATCAATTTGCCAAATCTATGTCTAAACGCAGCAAATAAATAAAATTAGCATTAATATGCACTTTTTGTTTACATAAACATTAAAATACCATTAAAAATGATGGCCAGATTTTTAAGGAGTGTCTTGCAACAGGTTATCTAGTTAAAATAGTCTTCACAAAAAAATGTTTTATAAGCAGATACACCTCACGTATTTCAGCCTTTAAATGGTCTTTTATAAAAAGATTGAGTCAAAAAGTGATAAATTATTGACATTCACATCCCCTTATCTTTTATTATTGATAGTGAAATTCAGCCGATTTTTTTCCGTATCAAGCCACGAGCTAATGCTAGCACGCGAGCGGCGTGTTTGAACCGCTTTGAACCCCTGCACTAGAGCTCCGCTTTGTACGCTACGCCTCAATACTTTTTTCTACTTTGTAATAACTTTCTGCAGCCATAGTTTTGGCAAATGAACGAGGGTAAAATCTTTTTAAGACCTGACCAAATCAAATTTAAGACCTCAGATGAAAATCTAGCCGTTTTTAAGACTTTTTAAGGCCTTAAATTTAAAGTTCAGAATTTTAGACTTTTTAAGACCCCGCGGAAACCCTGTTTTTTACATGTCGTACACTATACATAGCATATATAGAGTATTATACTTCTGTCATCCCAATAAAGCTATTTGAATTGAATTGAACTGAATTTAATTGAGAGAGGTTATCCACTACTGATGCAAACAAGCATCCACATCGCCACGGCAATCAGTCTCATTTTCCGTGGCAACGGTAAGCTTGGTGTGATGGGAATTTACTTTGATCTGAAGATTAAAAAAACTCTTGTGTGTGTGTGTGTGGGTCGGGGGGTGCTGAGTAAGTGTGATATATTGCAGCACTAAAATGCTGTATAAAAGTCTCAAAAATGATGATGATACTCTGAGAGCTGAATAAAGGTGATGGATGGAAATATGAATGGAGTGAAGACTTTCTGTAATGGTGCAATACATCTTAAGTGTGGTAAGGTAATAATATGAATATTTATGGGTTGTGGACGAGGATGATGTGAATATTTATGAGTTTGGGTGATTATGGTCTCTAATGAAGTTAACGCTTATTTTGTTCTACAAGCTTTCTACAACTAGGAAAAGCATCAGAGAGAACTCTCTCACACACACACACACACGGTCACCTGAGTCCTGCTCCACATAGCTGGTTTGTGTGTGCAAGGGGTACATAATGGGAATTTACAAAGCATCCTTCATCACAGCAACAGTGCCGCAATTTGGGAAAAGTTCACAGAAATCAAAACGCGTTTCCACCACAGGAACTAGGGACTTTGGGCTGGTACTCGGCGTGTTTCCACCGCAGGAACCAGGGACTAAATGAAGCTCCGGGTTAAAATACCTCCCTCAGAAAGTCCCTGTGTTGAGGTAGTACAAGTTCAGGAACTTTCGGGGCCGGGACTTTTTGCGCAGAACATGCTGAGTGGTTGAGTAAAGTTTACGCAGCATTTTGATTGGTTGGCTCCACACAGCATTTTATTTCAACCATCATTTTTAAAAGTATGTTGCAGTGCGTTGAGTTTTTTTTTAAATTAACTTAAATATAAATTGAGTATATTTTTGCGTGTTATAAATATATATAAATATAAAAATATATAAAAATATATATAAAAATATATAAATATATATAAATATATATACAGTATATATATATATATAAACACGCAAATATACTAAATTTTGAAACTCAAAAAAATCTAAAAGTTTGACGTCAGTGTTTTTTTAAAAGAACAATTCCAGTGGCTAGTTCTTCCTCAGAAAACATGGTTTCCAGTGAAACAATAAAAAACGGTTAACCCTGACTCCTGGAAAATTGGTAAAAAGCCAACCAGACTGGAGTTTGCCACTTTATAAAGCATTTGCCATTTGTGGTCCATGGACAGAATTGTATTACCCTACATGCCTTTTATACCTCCTGCTTTGTTTTCCCTGTAAACAAACCTGAATGGAATAACAAAGAGCAGAACTTACACATACAGAAATAATGAACTGTAGTCCAACCAACGGGTCACTGAAACCATGGAGTGTGTGTGCTTGTTATTGAGGACAGAAAAGCACTATTGGCCCTTTAAATATTTAATCTCAACTGAAAACACTCAAAACACCAATGGGGAGGCCAATGGGGTTTTGTCCCATCACACACACAGGGATGTCTTTTCACTCCACTCCTCTAAAAAACAGTGCACAGTATGTGGGGCGTGAGAGAGAAATAAAGAGAAAATGCATATCGTCTTTGCTTAATGCAGTTTACACAGTCCAAACTGCAGAAATACTCCCACACAAGAAAGTGTGAGAGACTTTCATTATGTAAGATGGTTTAAGTAGTTTTAAAGCTCCAGTCTGTAACTTTTTGGCATTAAAAATTATCCATAATACATTTTTGAGCAAGTACAAAACCAGCCAGTGTTCAGCTCTTTCTGCTTGCATTAGCTCGATTCAAAACGGTAAGCTTGTAATAATGTTTTTAACTCCAGTGGTACTACGGGAATTTCTGCGGGAAATTCGAGCACGTCTTTATGTCATTACGTCACATCTGTATACATAAAGAAGGAGTCTCGGCTTTATAACGTCTTCTCACAGCACTTGATATAATTAAACTTATTAATTTGATGGCGGATCCAGAAAGGTTCAAATGACAATCACCAGTAACAACTGGAGACTCACCCGCTGTAAAATGCAAAAGACTTTGGACTGAGAGTTTGCGGTTCACCAACGCACCTTTGCATATTCACAGGTAAACAGACTGAACACACACACATACACACACATATCTTGGGTTGAAAGCACAGAGAGGGAACAAAAAGCAGGACTGCAATTAAATTTCTTCACATAAATCACCCACGCACAACACACAAATTGGCTCCCTTCCAAAAACAAAATCCACTGGGCTAAAAACTGAAGCAGCTCATTCGAAAATTATTAACTATGAATTTAATTAATGTTATAATATTTGAAGTGATTACATCAAATTTCTTTATTTGGTGTGTCTTAAACTAACTAGATCAACAAACACCGGTTTCATAGTTTTCACGTGACGTCACACCCTTATAGAAATGACCACCAGGAGGGAAAGGCTTTGGCTGAGAATTTATAGCTTTTTTTTCCTTTTCATCCTAAATGATGATGATGGAAAAATAAACATGTGAGGGTGTGTTACAGGCTATATGTCATGGCAACACACATCACCACAGATGAGTAGCTGAGCATCTATTCATCAAGCCAATGTGCAAATTATCGCAAATTGTAACGGTCACTTTATGGAAATTTGAGATAAAATGAGAACTGCGCACGTCGACTTGCGCAGTTGACTCGACTTCGATGTCATAACAGCCGACTTCAAAAAATCTGGAGTCGTACAGTACAGTGTAGGTCAAATAGCTTACACAAAAACGAGTCTTTTATATGGATCACAAGTGCCCAAAACTTGCATTTTGATCACATATTTTAGTTTTTCTTCTTTTGAGATGGCAAACTGACTGGCCCTTTCTGCAGTTCTATGGATGTTTTGCCCGCCAGGTCTCTACGCCAGTCACGTGACTGAAAACTATGAATACATGAGATGTCGTGTTAGCCTCTCACTGACAATGTGTGTGTGTGTGTGTTGTGTTTGAGTATGAATGGCAGCTGATTTTACAACCATGATTCAACACATTCAGAACCACAAAACCAAAGAGTGTGAAATGACTCATTCAACAAAATCTGGTGACGTTTGTGAAAAACACTTTTTCTAAAGCACTAACAAATGAGCTGCACAAACTCGCCACAGCAGCTCTGGAACATGAAAAACATTTGCACTCAGTGCAAATCATTAAGCATCATTAATATACTATTACAATTGTTTTATTAATATTTGGAATTAGGTTTTATTTTTGTATTTTCCAATTTTCTTTTTTAGTTAATATTTTTTATAATAACATCTATAATTTTTATTCATTTTTATTTCAGTTTTAGTTATTTTTATACATCAAGTTAAAGTAAAAGAAAATCTGAACGTTACTTTGGCAAATAGCTGACATTTAAGGTAACTATTTTTAATGGTTTTAGTTAACTATAATAACCCTGGTTTACATGCACACCAATAGTCTCATAATTGTCAGTCAGACATCTTCAATCCTGTTTAAATGTCACTTGCCATATTACATCAATTATTCGCATGTGGTACTTTAACTGCTATTTTGTTGCTACACAACAACCCACAGCACAATATGATCAATACAAATGCAATAGGCTTGTTTGTTGCAGCTGGTACTATCAGCCTGCGAATGCAAAATGTTTGCCAGCTCAAGGAAAGCTTTGTGGTTAAACACAACAAACAATGGCCTTATTCCATCAATAAAATTAATTAATGTCATGCAAAGCTGCAAACAAAAACTCTCAACATTTCCTGAGCTGAATACATGCGTGTTTAAACCGCAGTCCCTCCACATATTTTGCTGTGGTTATGGTTATGCTAATTACGTAACATAAGCCATTAACATAATCCCAGTTTTCGGCTTATAAGAGCTCCAACTCGTGCCTTAATTTATACTACGTGTAGGGCCCTATCATTTCTGCGATGCTTAAAATATAGACGGAATTTAAATTTGAAAAACCGAAAGCAGAATAAAACAGAATTTTAAAAAAAAACATCTCATAGTGGCCTATTTAAAAATAAAGCGTAAAACACATAATTTGAGGAAAAATAAAGCAGAATTTGTGTTTTTTTTTTAAATAAATTGTTGTCAAATGTTCATGATTTAATTTAATTAGACATGCTTTTTGATAACTGAAATTAAACCATTAACACGGAATTGAATATGGAATTTGAATATGGAATTTAGATTCATTGAGCCGCAAATAAGGGGTTCCATTTCAGAGTGTTCCACTGGACACTCCAATCAGTGAGATTCTTTCATCCCACCTGCTCATCATCTGCACTGGATCAGACCTACAGTAATCAATAACAGTGACTCTCAGGCGCCAGTGAATGCTGTAATTAGACCAGCAGATTCAACCCAGCATTGACACCTGCAGCGCATGACAAAGGTCTATCAGTGAAGACGGACGCTCTGCTTTCAACTGATAGAGGACGGCTCCAGTCTACCTATCCTCTAAAACCCTTTCATATCCGTTTGATTGATGGGTCTCCCGCAAGTATCCTCTCACATCAAATTATTTGAAACACAGTACATTTAAATCACATTTATAATTTAGCTGTACACGTGCCTGTTAAAAGCACAGTCCTCAAAATAGGTCGACATGATTTAGGGGGGATAATTGTGTTTGTTTTTAGGGCTTGCACAACTTGGCCAAAATGTAGTGATTAATATTTAAACATCACTTTGAAACAATAATAAACATAATAAGTCAGTACATAATATTAATACCGTAAATAATTAATACATACATTAATAGTCATTATATAACAAATAAAAATAATAATTATTGAGACGGAAAGATTGTGGCTGGCTGTGTACAGACCTCCACGCTACAGTTTCGTAGAATTCTTGAAAAACTCAAAGAGACTGTTGGTTTACTTGTATAGTTTGCATAATAGTTACAGTTATTACGTTCCTATGTATATTACGTGATCTATGGGTGGTGTTTGGGTAGATATTGTGTTTTGCGGTTGGTAATATGCCATAAGGAAACATTGCCACTGAACCTGTTTTAATGAAGACAGTGGGGCTCGACAGCCTTAGTCAAATGGGTTGGCGCGTATGGTCAAGTTTCGGAGAGATTGTGGTTAGGTCATATGTGAATTACGAGGAAGGAGCAACCTCAGCAGCAGGAGGGGTGTAGAGGTCAGTAAGCTGGGCTGAGTTGAGTGGGGGACAGAGTGACTCTGGGACGCCAGAGTCACAGTCGAGCCCTCTTAAGGTGTCGTGGGCTAGTCGACGAAACACTGAGGATAGAAGGTGCCTACTTGAAGACCCTAGAGATGTCCCCTAGGGGTGTCACATCACCATATGAAAAAAAGCGTAAATGGACGGAGAAGCACAGGTTACTGTAAAGCTACGTCTTAGTTTGTGCTTATCTTGACTAAAGCCGAGTACAAATCAGCATTAAGTTTTAACATCTACTCTCGTGTAATGGAAATCATTACCGTAGGGTCTACTTTCACATCATATTCACTTTTTTTTTACACGTTTTTGTTCCTTTTGGTTTTATTACCAAAACCTAAATGGCTCCCCTGAGCTAAGTCTGCAAAAGATGAAAGCAATGCATAAAAACTGTAAACTGATCAACACACAAAGTAACCGAAAATCCCAAACCTTCTTTAGTACAAGTTCAGTTTATCTGGTGTTCAGCCTTCACACCAAAACAACCTGAACTCAAACCGAACAGCTCTAGTGTACAAACACCCAGAAGAAAACATCCCATCATCATATAACATGGAACCTCATGGGCAGATTTCACTCGGCCTGCGTGACGAACAGGGGAAATGTCAGGCCTTTAATCGCACACAGAGTGTTGCTTAAGAGTGATGCTCTTGTAGTTCTTGTTCGTTCAGATCCACTGAGAGCATCCCAGGGTTCAGAAGCTGCGCCTTACAACATGAAAACCAAGAGCAACTACACTAAACACGCTCAGGATATTCCTCAAGGATTAGATATCCAAAACAGGCCTTTCTGCTCCCGGAGGAGCTGTTTCCACAAACAGTTGCTCCCATGAGGCCGTTCACCTGCCACAAGCAAAACTACATACAAGCATTTTACACACATTAACTAAGACTGGGTGATATGTAGCTAAAAACAAAATATTCTCTTGATATTTTCATCCTTCTGACATACTGTATGTGTATACTGAAATGGCTTAAAAGGGAGGGATTGTTTCTTCCTAATCAGAGTATCCATAAGTTTGACCAAACAGCCATTAATGTCAAATATATTCAATTGTTTAACAATACTGTCACGGAATGGTAGAACATGAGACGTGGATACAATTGCAAAGGAATTATTTAATGATGGGCAAACCAGGTACAAACTCAAAATAATACAGAACTACAAACAAAACCCTCTGGGGGGAAAACAATAGAGACCTCAGGTAGCATAACATAAGGGAACATAGACAATGAACCAGCAGTGGACTACAAACACAGGGAGGCTAAATATAGGGGAATAAACAAATGAAGATAATGAACAGGAAAGGTAGGACAAATTAACCAATAATCAGATTACAAGAGGGGTGGGGCTAGACAATAGACAGGAGAGCACATGGCACAGATGAAACACAAGACAGCCATGTCCTCACGATAAGCAGAACTAAAACAAGGAAAATGGCAAACAGGAGATGTCATGGCTCTATCACCAACTAAGAATGTAACTGACCGAAGTGACAGAACCATGACAAATCCAGTCAAATTCTAGCCCAAATTAATCATTGAATATTTTCCAACTAAATGAACAGAAAGAATGTTTGATAATTTTCACTGGCGTACACTAACAGAGAATACATAGTAATAAAGTGCTATATTTGCCTTAATACATAAAACATTTTAAAGCATGTAAAATGCCACAGCACAGTGAACATTTCTGCCAAAGAGTTTTAAATGAAAATAATAAAAGAAAAAAAATCACAGAAATGAATAAATGAAGAAAACTTCATTTGAATTTGTGATGCACTTACAACATTGCCTTAATCTGCTCTTGGGAAACCACACAAACAATAAAAACCGCATTCAAGTTATTGTGATTCACACTGTTTCTTAAAGGAGAACTCTGGCGCAAAATGAACCTTTGGTCTAATAAAACATTGGTACCTAGTCAATCGTTCTCTGATAATCGAATGTACAAAGTTTTATCTCTAAAAACTGTTTCGATTATAACGCTAGTATATGGGGGCATATAATAAATAAAAAGAAATCGCTAGTTAATACCACTAACAAGGCTCAAAATAGCAACACACACTAACAGTAACACAATAAGGGTCCCTAAACGCAAAACAAAGCACTGAGAACTTTGTAGGTGTACAGACTTTAATAAGAAGATACTTTATAAAGACAGTCTATTTCATGTATACAGGCAGGAGCCATCTTCGGAAAACAGTCTCAACAAGTAAAACCACGAACGACGTGCCAAGTGAGATGAACTGCGTTCGTGGTTCGACTTGTCGAGACTGTTTCGGTTGAATAGGTACCAATGTGTTATTAGATCACAGGTTCAGTTCTCCTTTAATGCTAAAATTCATTGTGAATACATTGTAAATATTCAATATATTTACCCAACCAATGAGAAGCTATATTAATTACCAAAACATTTTAAATGAATCACTGTCCCCTTTACACATTTTTTCTCATGAGAGCGGTGTAGGAGAGCAGGAGTGCCCACTTTGAGAATTATTAAAGATTCTGCAAAACAGCGTGCACATGCACGGGTCTGCGACTATGACCTCAGGGAGCAGCAGAGATAATGACCAATTCAGCCGTACAGGGTTATAGACACTATAGAAAGAGGCCATAAAAGCAGAATGAAAAGAAAATGAATCAGCAGTAAAAACTCCAAAGGCGTTCTTAGAAAGTATTTGAAACGTGTCATACAAGCAGCAAAAGTGAAAAGCGTGCAGGAAAGGGACGATGAAAAGAGGTTATGAACACGCTGATTATAATTCAGTGTGAGCGTGGACAGTTTCATTGACAATAATGGAAGTGTTTTAGAGTTGATGTGCTGTGGAGTGCGTCATTTCCTCGCTGTGCAGGCAGGGTGTAAAACACATTTAAATTACATTTAATTGGTATAGTTTATCAGATGAATTCACAAAAGGTTTCACAATCCATTAAGTCATATTCCTTTTCTAATAATCCTGCAGCAAAACATCAGGAATATGCAAATATTCACTGATTGGAGCAAACAGAGATTGTGGCGATAAGATAATAGCAAACTTCAAAGGCATGAAAAGACAAACTTACACAAAATGGGCTGATAAATCTGCTTTTCTATTTCATTATAATCCTAGATCACTCTGATAGGCCACAATCCCTTATTTTACAGATGAATTATTGTGAATTGTGTTTTTATAAATAGTTAAATATATCAGAGCTCCAGGCTGCAACCAAATAGTCACATTTTGCAATCTTTTTTTTTTTCTGCCATTACATTATTCCTTTCAAGGTTCATGCAAACATTTGAGATTGAAACTCAAACACATTTCCGGGGGCTTTTAAGTGCCTTTAAAAAATTGGCACTCTTTTCCTTTTTCCTTTTAAGAAAGAAAATAAAAAAAATAAAAAATAAATCCTAAAACTTTAAAAACTAGGGAGATTTTCAAACTTAAAAATAGAATCAATTTAAGTCAAAGGGTCAAATTTACCACAAAGGCAAAACTAGCACACCTAGGGCTGAAATTATATGCAATTAATTGAATTCTGCATGTCAAGCACTTGATCTTAAATAGTTTGCAAATGAAAAGATTTGATAACTCAAAGAAATCAAAAGAAGACTGCAAGAGACTTGAGTGTGAAACAGAATAGAAGAAACACTTCAATTTTGCTTAGTACAAAACAGTGCAACTCCTAGAAATATCTAGAAAACCCTAGTTTTAGAGTTACACTTATTTAGACTTGCTTCTTAATTCATTTAATTTTAGGAGACTACATGAAAGACCGAATAAATAAATAAAACCACAGAACTGATGCAATACTTTAAAATAATAGCATTGTAAACAGCCCTAGCTTATGTTATGTAACTTTCTTTTTTCATGTTGTATCCCAAGTGGTAAAAAACAACAACAACAACAAAGTCCAATTTTCAACAATGCCTAAACCACAAACAGTCTTATTAGGATCAGAAACGCTTCTCTCTCCCTGTTGTAATGTGCTCGTCCCACAAGTGTGATCCGGGCAAGCTTTCGACACAGAAAGACTCATTTGCATAAACTCAGCAGACGCTGCAAATGAACTCTGAAAGGTCAGTCTGTAATCAGTCTATATCCAGTTGACCCAATATTCCTCTGTGTCTCCCCAGAACCACACCAGACCCAAAGCACATCCAATCCAGAAATCACAGGGATTTCCGAGCGAGCAGGAATCTTGTTGAATCCCCCAGTACAGACAGACCCTGAACAGAGAGAGTCTACAGAGCGTCTGACCTCTGGCAGTCCCTGCAGGGCGATTAAGCCTCACTGATGTCCTGCTTATATCAGACGATGGGCTCTTGTGTGATCAGACCTAATGCTTTTACTGAGGCTTCTAGAATCCTGAAGAACTTATGATGCGTTCCGATACGCATGCCTTCCATTCTAAATAGCATTTGAAATTTCTAAATTAGAAGTGCAAGATCTGTGCACACTCTAATGGCTAATACGGCCCACAACCCATTGTGCTAGTAAGAGGATTCGTTTCAGAACTACAAAGAAGAAAAAAAGCATTAAACTCCAAACATGGCAGATACGCAAGACCTTGCTAGGAGACATATAATAAATGAAAGCAATATGATAAAAAAAGGTTAAAAATTTCATACATGTTTGACACCAACTGACAGGATAAGTCTAAAGCTAAAAATCTAAGTCTGAGCCAGTAATACATTAAGGGCGATTCCACAGTAACGGTCCACAAGGGGTGTAATGAACTATATAGATTGAATAATACCCAGGTGTTGTCATTTTTTTAATTTTTTGTTCATAATTTCGTTAAAGATAGATGTAAGAAATAATAAACTTAGTTTTATCCCACTAAGCCTTGGCATTATCATGTAATGAGACTTTATTTTATTTCCGTCCCCAGAAATTGCAGGTGTCAGTGTGGGACATTATGTGCATCTGGATTTTTCCTAAGTCATTTCTTTAATTTGCTGTAATAAAATCCTGAATTTTGGCACTCAACATTTATTTTGGTGTGTCTTCTACAAAATAAATCTACTAACACTGAAAGTATAATTCCCTTAATCTACCACGATGCAATGGAAAGATTTATTAACGTTCGTCACACTATCCGTCAAAGAAGTTACGTACGTTAAACTATGATTTTAAAGTAAGCAGACATATAATTTTTCCGTGTAATTCTATCAGTAACAAGACGATAAAAACATCTTGTGTGGACTAAATTCTCATGTACGTAGCTACATGATAAATTGTTAATAAATCGGGATAAAACAGGGGCTGAGATTTTCTGTCAAAAAATCATAACGTTCGAACATTTTATTCTGACGCTTAATTTCATCTCATAACGCCTCAACGGTTCACCTGTCAGAAATAAGATTGTCTAGGTCACGGTCGCTCTGCGTGAGCGGAAGAGTTAACAGGATTTCACGGATTTCGATGAATGTGGGTAAGTTTGTGGATTCTGTCCAAAAGGTTACGAACGATAAAATGTTACGAACGTGGTAAACTTTGTTTGATAAACATTAAATAGGATCATTGTGGTGAGAAAGGATAAAAGAGTGATCAAGTCGATATCAAGTGCATGGTTTCGGACCGAAAGCAGCGTCGTGTTCATGAAGATCATGCATGAATGGTGGTTGTATTATATTTTGACAGATTATGCACTTCATGTTCGTAAATTGGATAGAAATGTTTAGGCTATCCAACTTCGAACGTTGTTTTCCGCGTATTTTGAATCATTGAGCTTTTCATCAAAGTCAACATCGTCAATGACTTTTTTTTTTGATGATGATGATTTTATTTTTTGTCAAAATGTCAGTATATAGCGTATAGGCTGTCCAAGTTAACACGTTAATAGTGCGTTAACACAATATCACAAATGCCATTAGAATAATCTGTCGGCGTCAAGCGCAGGTTGTTAAACAACAGTGAACTGGGCATGTAGCCTAATGCACACGCGCAGATTTTCCGCACTGACGGCACACATTAGTTTAAACATTAGGGGCTCTATCTTGCACCCGGCGCAAATGACTTTATACACTGACGCATTTATCATTCCTATTTTGCACGCGTGTAAGCGTTTTTTTTTCCTCCACAGACGCACGTCGGTATAAACTAGGAAATGAACTTGCGCTCCCTGGGCGCAAAAAGGAGACGTGTGTCGGCGCAAACAATTCCTTGTGCTATTTTGCAGTTCCAGAAAACAATTGCGCCAATGACCAGAAAAAAACTGGTCTAATATCAGTGGCGCGTTGCGCATTGCTCATAATGCTATTTTAAGCGCGCATGCTTGGCCATAACAGAGAGTGAACAACGCGCATACACTGTAGATGATTCTCTCATCTACACAGATGCATTTTACTTTTTGCAAATGATACATTATTATAAGAAAAAAATATAAACATGAGGGAAATCATTGTTGTGTCCATGATGATGGGAAAAATAGGCATACAACTTATTTACCCAAGTTATTATATGCATGTTTAACCGAAGCTAATTTGGGTCGGTTTGTCCCATCCCCAATGTCACTTCTCTTTCTTTTACGGCCCTGACGAGAACGTCGATCTCCACGGCTGTGAACCGATTGTGAAGTGCGTCTGGTGCACCGTTAAAATAGAATTGCGCCACGGAACAAGCGCACGTCGTCTTCTGTCTTCTACATTTGGCAAAGAAATTTGAAAAATATACCTGTGATATTTGTTAGTAATTTTGCTGGCTTTAAATTTATGAACATACCGGACTCAAAAATGCATCTTTAAGTTTATAAAACAGATCATATTAGATGGCCACCCTGCCTGCATGGAAGTCATATTGCAGTTTTGTGAAAAATGCACAACGCATGACTCATAATTATACCAAATTAGGAACAAAGCAAAACATGAACTTGGATTCAACCTGAATTTTATTAAACTGAATTAGATTAAGTACACTTTCTGCTTGAATTTACACTGTTTTTCCGTCCATGTTACATACGTTAAATTCAACTTTGATCAAAGTTTACACGTTCAACATTGCCAGATTTATCCTGCCTTTCACACAGCTGTATCCCAGGTTGTCACAGGATGTTAACCTGAGGACAATGGCTTTCTGCATGAAGATTGAATTTTGCAGACTTTTGTCCTCACAGTGAGCCCGATACTGTGGAATCGCCCTTAACCGATTTTCTGTGAAACCTGTCAACTCTAACTGGCCTAAAAGCATTGACTCCTCCACCAGACTGCACATTTTTTGATTTGCTAAAGGATCGCCCACTCAGACAGGAAGAAGTTGCATGACTGACATCTATAACGAATGTTTATGAGTTCACATTTGAAAGTGCACGCACTCTCGGAAAAGAAAATGACTAAATCTATCACTGGGGCCGCGGGGCGGGTGCCCTTTCAGAAGGTACATTGGTACATTATTTACCCATAAAAGGTTCATGTATCTTAAAGCTGCATATTAGGGCTGCACCAAAAAGATAATTCTAGGCTAAAACCAACAATTCTGGATGCATTTGGCCGAAAATGCTTTCTAAAAATGATTTATCTATTATTTTAAATTAAAAAAAAAGTATAATTGTATTACAATTAGACTTTTTAATGAATAATTTTAATGATACTGAATTAAAAAAAATCAAGCCAATAAAATAAACCACTTTTACTGAATATTAATTATGAATATATTATTCTTTATTCATTTCTATGCAACAGAATCAGATTTAACAGTTTAGTCTACAAAGCTACTAGTGCATGCGAGTAGAACGTAGCAGAAAGCGGATCAGTGAATGAGAGGATAACATCATTTTACCATCATTGACCAGCACGGCTATACTATTGCAAGCAAAACAAGTAAACTAATACATAGAAATGTCATGTCTGTGCATTATTTGAGCGGACTGTGGTTGAGTGGTTCAATTGAGCGCCGCAAATGCATTTTGGCCATTTTTCTCTTTCGGACAAAAACGAAAATGCCATTTTCGGACAATAATTTTCAGCGGCCAAAATGTCTGTGCATCCTATACTGCATATTAGTTCATGACCTTTTCAAAGTGTACAGCCCCAGTGATAGCTTTTGTATTTTTTTCTTCCCCAGTGGGTGCAGTTGTACTCGTTTTCTTTAAAACGTAATTATTATTCCCCTAAATTCAGTTAATGTGGAGTCTGGCAATTCCGGTAATCGCATCCTATAATAAATCTCACCAGAAGAGCTGTCAGTCATTCAGCATGAAACCCCTCCCACTGAGAATCAACACTACAATCAGAATGTAGCATAATTTCCGTATCTGTGTGTGGATGTGAGATAACAGTCTGACAGGGAAGGTCAAAGAATGATCTGGGAGTAACTGTGACTCACTATTAGTCAATCAGAACACCACAAAAATGCCTTGCACGCTGCCATTTTACTGATCAGACTTAAAATTTTCACTGCTGGGTGAAAAATTCATTACATTAAAGGTTTAGTTCACTTCAAAATGAAAATTCTGTCATCATGTACTCACCCTCAAGTTGTTTAAAACCTGTATGAATTTCTTTTTCTTGCAGAACACAAAAGATATTTGAAAGAATGTAACCGAACAGTTGATGGACCATTGACTACCATAGTAATTTTTCTTCTACAATGGAAGTCAATGGGGGTCCATCCACAGCAGAAGCAAGAAATTCACACAGGTTTGACACATCTTAAGGGTGAGTAAATAATTTTTCATTTTGAAGTGAAGTATTCCTTTAAAGGAGGGACACAAGTCACATCACTGTAAAAAAATATTGTTGGTTTAACTTAAAAAATTAAGTAACCTGGTTGCCTTAAAATTTTAAGCTGATTGAACTGGAAAAAGTGAGTTGATACAATGAAGGAGATTAATTTAATCATCAGAAACTTAAAATAATAAGTTGTCTGAATTAAATCAATAATTTAAGTTGAATTGACAAAAGAAAAAATGTTGTGATTACAAATCTTGAAATTATTTTTTTTTCAAGTGTACATGCCAGAAGATCCCACAAGACTACTGAACTCATGGCAGTTGTGCACAGGCACCACTCACATGTTTTTCAGAAAATATAGAAATCTAGTTTAGGACATGAATTGAGATTCAGCCTGTGATATTCGAAACAACCTTGTGCCATGTTTTCAGCTTTACAATAGTTCCCGTAAAAGAACAAGAGAAATGGACAAAGACAAAGAAAAAAGAAGGTGGATAAGATGAGACAGATAAAAGAAAGTGTCAGAAATACTTTGAAAATAGACGCTTCACTCTCACTCATCTGAAGCATCTGAAAGATTCCACATAAAGAGAGACAGAGAGAGATGATGGACCTTCATTGAATTGCAATCTATATTTATGAGTGCACACAAATTATGACAAATGAATGAATAATTTCAAGATCTGAATGTGATTATACACACACACACACACACAAACTCCATGCAAGCACATCTATAAATTCACCAGTGCATATATTTGTGTGTCCATCTCTATTGGTTATCATAATCCTGACATCTGCTCTGTATTACACATGATATTAACAAATGAGCTGGAAATCTGTTTCCAGAAGCAAAAGTCGCTCCAAACCGTTTTCAAAGATATCTGGCAGTTTCCACATCTGCTGCGGATAATGTGGATTTCAGACATACGGCCACACATTTCAACATGGACGTATACATACATATTGTTTGCATACGCAAAAACTAAAATGACATTCATTAAAATTATTATATATTCATTTATAAATAATTTAAATTCAATTAAAATCGAAATAAATGTGAATGTGTATCTGGATCTGTAACACTGATTCAAAACAATAGAAAACTCAAGTCTGAATTGTGAATCTTCTCAAACAAATAATTTAAAAGCACAGTCATTCATTTATAAATCAGACATCACTCTCCATAAATGTTTGCTTTATATATATATTACACCATAGCTATAGTGGATAATCCAGGGAATTAAATACTGTACTTGAAAGGGACGTTTCTGTTTAATTGGAGTAAATTATTTCTCATCTCATAATCTATTTACATGACAATGTTTCCTCATCGCTTTCACACATAAATAAATGAAAGCTGAGTTAAAGGGATAGTTCACCCAAAAATGACATTTTCCTACTATGGAAGTCAATGAGAGCCATCAACTGTCTGGTTAACGTTCTTCAAAATATACTATTTTGTCTTCAACAGAAGAAAGAAACTACAGCTTTGGAACAGCTTGAGGGTGAGTAAATGATGACATAATTTTCATTTTTGGGTGAACTAGGCCTAACCGTTTAATAAATCTATTGTGCTACACATTTTATGACAAAGACAGTGGAAATGTGTCAACCAATAGAGACTGTCACACATATAGGCTACCGTCTTTCTGGTCATGTGAAAGTGCATTATCTCAGCTAAATGGATTTCTGCCATCTTTGCACCCGTTATTTCCTCCTACTAATGAAAAAGCGCTGCCATATTTGCACGCAGCGGGAGATAAATTGTCTCTTGAGCACATATTCAAAGTAGCACACATAGAAGTACTAAAGCAGCATAATAAACTCCCCACTGGATGAGGTGCTTGACTGATCATCTATCACTACTTCTTATTTTTCTGCACCTTCTTCCTCCATTTCTCTCCATCTTACTACTTTAATTCCCTCTTTCTCGTCCTCTTTTTCTCGGGATCGTTTGATGGTGCCTGGCTGACAACTCGTTTCACGCATCACTAATTACTGATGACATGCAGTCCAACCATACAGTATGAAAAGCATCTGAGTCAGAGACCAGATTCAGCAGTTTCCAGTGCTGGAGAGAAAGACAGAGGGGTGATAGCTCACCAGCAGACAGGCGAGAAATCTGTTCCCGTCTCTGCGGAGGAGAGCCGAACGCTGGACTTCGCTGCTGTCTCACCTCCTTATTAAACAGTCCACATCATTAATTCATCGCCCACTGAGCCTGAGAGAGAGACCTCCACGACCAGAACATTAAACTTTGGGAAAGACTCTGTTAGAACAGATGAATGTCACAGGTTGGCTTTCTAATGAAGATGTTATCAAGAATTGGAGATTTACTGATAAGTAGTCCTTCATGAGACTAAACCAGCTAATTTTAAGGCTTATCAGATAACGCTGCTAGCATGTACCTAAGTGCTAAAGACAAGATCCAGTGAATCTATTTGACTAAAGTTTCTGTTAATAATTTGAATTAGTTTTCATTTTAAGTTTTCATTTTAATTGAAAGAGTGAAAGTGAACTTGCCAACCGAACGAATACCCTGATTAAAACAATTTTCAATATATATATATATATTTTTAGGGAATCACTGAAAACACAATGATGATACTGATTTTATTTCATTTAATGTAATAGGCGATTGATAGCCTGTAGTTGATAATAATTATTGGCCTACCTAAAGTTGCGTTGTTATTTATAACATATTTTACAGTTAAGAAACATCACACCAAAGTGCTGTTTTCCGGAAAAAAATACTTCAGTCTGATATGTTACTATATTATCATATATGCTTAATACTGAGAATTTGAATAATTGAAATGTTATGATCAGATGCAGATATATAAATCAGAGAATATCAGGTTTGGGTGGTTGGTGGGTGGATTATTTATTTCTAACAGTGAATTTGGTGACTCAAAGTCCACCAGATTAATGAATTTATCTTATCTTATCTTATCCTCTCGGAGGTACCGAGCTACACCCACAAATATACTGTGGGAAACACACGACGGTCTAAAAAGAAATACAAATTGAATTATTTTATTATCAAAATACATGATCAGGATTTTACCACCTCTGCCTCGTTTTGAGCCAGGGAAAACCTTGCAAATGCATGCTATAATTGACCCAAACTGCATCTACACACACACACACACAGCAACATGCTTTGCTTCAAGGAATATGAGAAAAGAGCAAAATGAATACAGAGATAGACGACAGGGGTGGAGGTTAAAAAAAGAGACAGAAAAACAGCCGTATCACGAAGGCAAACCAACAATAAACCAGATGGACGGAAAACAACTTCTGCTTCTCTCTCCCATCAAAGAGACTCTGACAAGACTGTCACCCACAGATAGAAAGAGAGAGAGAGAGAGAGAGAGAAATCCTCCATTCAGTGAGCTGGAAAAACCTTGAGAAAGAGCTTCAGCATCCAGCAAAACACACACCTCCTTTAATGATACGGATGGGAAAATTTGTAGTTCACTTTAATATGTAAACAGCCTGTTAAACACACACACATGAATCTGCCTCACTTTGCCTGTCAGTCTGTCTGAAATGAAAGAAAACACTAAAGCTAAAGCCACTGACGGGGTGAAAGCCAAAGGTTAAAACATACAGTACACATGAATGCAGGTCCAGCTTTCTGCTGAAATATCAACATTTCAATTGCACAAATCTTTTTCAAACTAAATTAGCTGACATTTGGACTATGGGTTCATTTCTGAAATTGTTTTTGAAGTAATGGTTGCGCACAGTGGAGATGTAAGAGAGGCAACACACAAACACATCTTTAATTTTTCCTCCACTGCTTTAACTCTGGTGTTTAAACGCCTCAAACCTGAACTCAAAGTTAACATGCTATTAAAGTGCATTGCATTCTGGGAAGAGACTAACCTCCAAACTCCCACACACTCCCACATCATGTGATACAGGTCTCTCAGTAGGACTTTGCTCACTTTTCAAGCGCCTGATTGATCGATTGATTGGTGGTGTGTCTGCAGCACTGTCAATAGGCCAAACATTTCTTTCGCACATTTAACACAGATCACGGTCTGCCATGATGGACCACAGAGAGAAAGGCAAAAGGATTTTATATTTATAATTATGCATTCACTACCGTTCAAAAGCTTAGGGTTGAATACTTTAAATTGCATTAAATTGAGCAAAATAGACAGTAAGACATTTGTAAGGTTACAAAATAAATGCTGTTGTTTTGAACTTTCTATTCATTAAAGAATCCACAAAAATATACAGCTGCACTGTTCTCAACATCGATAATAAGAAATGTTTTTTGAGAAGCATATCAGCATATTAGAAGGATTTCTGAAATATCATGCGACACTACTTAATATTATGTGTGTAAACAGTGTGTGTGTATTCAGTCTCAAAACCTACTTTTCTGCTAGCTAATGTTTCGTGCATCATTTTAGGCACATGACCTGAACACATCAATGATCCCCAAAACTGATGTTTAAAGTTACAACTCACTAGGTTTTGAGACACAACCTCAGATGAACATATCTATTGCTCCAAATTCTCTGTCTTTCTAAGACACCTCAGAATTGAAATCTGTCCTTGCAGCTCTCCTAGTCCTTCACTTCATCATCCCTCTATTCTCACCATGCACACGTTCACAGAACTTGCTCTGCACAGTCATCATAGATCCAGCTGTGAGCACTCAGTGTAATACCGTCTGTCAGCACATACACACACACACAAACACTGTTCAATCCCTCGGGTTTACACACCAGCCTCTCTTAAAGTCATGTTCCCTCAGCAATTCTGTTTTCGGCTTTTCTGCCCAGTCTAATGAATTAACAAATCAATATAAACAGTCGCAACACACTCACTCACAAAAGGTAGAAGGAACCAACTTTAAGATAGCACAGCTAGATGCAAAAACAAACCTGTGAGAAAAATAATTTGGATCTGGGTGCTTGACCCTTCTAATGATGGCAGAAAACAGTCAGCGATATGGCAGGTGTGTGTGTTGCAGGGCTGATTTCATGGCTGATGGAGCACAGGGTCAGAATGTGTCAAAGAGAGTGAATGAGAGAACGAGAGAGAGAAGGGGGAAGGGAAGTCAGACGTAGGACAAAGGAAATTATTTTAGAAAAGGGCTCCACATCGGTCAACCAGCAGCTAGAATAGTTCTATAACTTAAAACCCTGAATAAACTCAAACCCTCCTTTACAAAGAATGAATCTGAATACATTTAAAGTGCCTGACGCATCGCTCTGAGGTGCAGAGGGATTCACATTCAGTGGAACAGGCACTCAATTCTTTTTTTCATCACACAGCAAATCTACTCAACTCCAGCCACTCTGTTTTGTCCTTCTATCTGAATTACAATGAATTTATTTACAAATTTTCAAATTGATTACTACTTTCTTGGATTGAACTGAGAATGACTTTTCCTGAATTTGAATTGGGGCAACAAACAGAATACAGAATGCAAGTTTGAATTTGATGGGTTCATTTTTTACCCAAAACATTTTTAGTAGGGCTGTCAAAACGATTAATCGCGATTAATCGCATCCAAAATAAACGTTTCTGTTTACATAATATATGTGGGGGCACTGTGTATAATTATTTTGTATATATAAACACACATGCATGTATATTTAAGAAAAAAATATTATTTATATATAAAATATTTATATTTATATATAATATAAATTATAAATAAATCTATATACAGAATATATATGAAAATATTTCTTAAATATATACAAGCATGTGTGTGTATTTATATATATATAATAATTATACACAGTGCACCCACATATATTATGTAAACACAAACTTTTATTTTGGATGTGATTAATCGCGATTAATCGTTTTGACAGCCCTAATTTTTAGCAATCTTTTTTTTTTTTTTACCCAAACTGCTAGATTCTACCTGTTGGGTCATTTTGTTGGGTAAAATTTTCAGTGTTGGGCAGTTTTGTGTAACCCACTCCTGGTTTAAGTTAAACAGTTGAAAATGATGCAATTCCTTATAAACTATCCAGTCTCCTGCTTTATAATAACCCATTGCTGGTTTTCCCAAAGATTAAACTGGATCAGTTTACCAGTGATCATTTTGTCTTCTGAATTAGGAAGCAAAATATTAGAAAATTGACATTCCAAGAAATTCGTATAAATTTAATAAATGGAATGATCGATAGAACAATACAATGATGGAAACCACCAATAGAATGACAAACAGTTAAGCCATTATTCATCGCTTAAGTCACTGGAAATGCAGGTCTGATAAAGGTACACACATACAAATTAGCAGCACACAAGATAGCAGCAAATTTATGACCCATCATATATACTTTCTAATAGTCCTCATGTCAAGCATGAATAACAATAAAACAAATCAATAAATTGTATCACTTTTTCTAAGGTTTTCTCTGCAGTCTTGTAACATAAGAACCTCCAAACATGATCAAAATCTATTTTTCTCAAAAAGGTTTTCTATAAAATGAGACCATGTACTTGATGTCTTGTTTTGTAGATTTATAAAGTCATTTCAAGTATGCCACTTGAAATCATGCCAAATCATTATGTATGCCACTTGAAATAAGGGTGTAAAGGGTTAACAGAGCTTACATATCACTTAAATATAAAGCTTGAATAATCGGGAACGGTATCGGTCGATCATGATGACAAGAAATCGGTAGTTTGTATGGACAGCAAAAATCCTGATTATTAAATAAGTCTGATTGATTCATCAGCCTGTTCTCATGTAAATGCATCTCTCTAGCATGCAATGTGTTTATCGTGCAATTTATATGCAAAGTTTTTACGTGCATATGATACGCAGTTTTTGCGTGCATTTGATACACAGTTCATCTGCATGTAATACACATGCACACCACACCACTACTAAACCTACCCTAACCAACCCGTGCGTATCCTATGCACGTAAAAACTCATTTCCGTGTATAAATTGCACGATAAACACACTGCGTGCTATAGAGATGCATGTTTAGTGTGATTGGGTTGGATTCATTACTTCATTATTAATTTATTATTTATTTTTTGTTTTGCCTTTTGGCCAAGCGCACCCTGAATTTTCGGTTTCGGCCCAGAATTCGGCCCAAAACCAAAATTTCCAGACGCTTCTCTGCTGTCCTCAGCGCTCCTCTCTTTAGACGGTGAGCAGTTTCTCAGTAATGAGGCTCATTTACATGGCAGTCGCAGCGGTCCCAGTGGATCCATACCACACACACACACACACAAGGTCTCTCTTATGATTGTGCCCTTTGAGTTCTCTCATAAATGACTTAAAAGGACACAGAATCGAATCAAATTGAACTGTACAGTCAGTAGAACACCTCCTGAATTTGCACTTTTCCAATGATCAAATGATGGTCAGATCTCTGCTGTCTAAATGCTGCCATATTTAGCTCAGACTAACGATTGATTTCAGTATTCAAACCCAATTTAATGATGACATTATGTATCCCAGACATCCATTGAAGGCAGAATGGGTGATTTGCTCCAGAAACACTTTTTGTTATGCTGATTGAAAGTCTCTTCACATCCCGATTAATCACACCCACATTAATTGTTAAGTGGTCTAAGGCATAGGACCATAAAATGTGCGTCCTGCTCACGCAGAGATCACACGTCATCAGCACGTTTCATGCTAAGACGAAGAGTTAAACAGACGTCAAAGAGCATCACAACTGAAACAACAGCCACCTAAACTGTAATTTGGAAGAGATGGAAACCTGTGATGTTATATTCAGAGCAGTTTGTGACTCGAGTTTATGCGTTCCAATGGCAAAACTAACAAAACACTGAAATTAATCTGCAGGTAAAGGAGGTACAGGTCAGACAGGTTATGTAATATGTGCTTTGAGATATGAGGTAGTTTAACGTTGTCTCGTGATGCTTTGAAAACTTCATGTGTTTTGTCACATTCATTCTAAAACTTGCCAACCCCACCTTCAACATCTATGGTTAAATAATACTTCCATATTTTAAAGAACACAAAACTGCACAGAACAAACCCAAAGCAAGACCTGCAGCATTGCATTAATACACATTTAAAAAAAATAAGACCTCATTTCACATCCAGTCTTTCCACATCTTCTCACAGCTGTAACCTCACCTCTACTGTCCAACTGCATCCAATTCAATCCCATCAGCCCTTAGGAAGGATAGTCAGTCACTCACATTTAAAGACACGACTTGACAAGGTCATTTTTCTTTTCAGTGTTGATGTGTTTCCTGATGAAACAGGAAGTTGCAGTAGTACATATTATGCAAGATGAATCAGCAAAAAAATTGCTTAGATTTTCTAAAGGAGAATTTTGAATGTGTAAATCTGCTGCAAGTGTAATCTTGTCAATTTATGACTTATGAGTATCAAAATGAACTAAAAGAAATAGACAGTTACTAAAAACTAAACAACTCTGATTAAATGTGGTCTTTACAAAAAGTAAAGATTTTGATTAGAACCAAAAAGATCACTTAACCGAAAGAGATCTGCAGTTATGACGTATTTTTGTAGGCCGACCCATAGCAACACTCTGGTTTCCTCCACCATAAACAAATAGGATTTTTCCATTGGATTTTGGATTATTGCAGAAAATGAGCTCTATGACCAACAAAAGTTTATGATTAATCATTCATATATTTCTTAATTTTACAAACTTTTATGAATATTGAAGCCTAAATTAAATTGCCAGAAGTAAAAACGTACATTCAGGCTATTAGCGAACAACACCACATTTACTTGTTAAAGTAAAAGCTACATTTTTTTTTCAAGTGAAATATTACTTATGTTGTAGAATAAAACGTGCAAATATCTTGAGCATGTGTTGAAAACTTTGGGGGGGGGGGGGGGGAAACCCCACTGACTCTAGGACGATGGAACTGGAAGTGCTAAAGCTAAATGTTACAATTTTCTTTCTACAGATGCTTTACAGATGAATTTGACTCACATTTGCTGAAGTTTGCATCATTAATTCTGCACTTTCCTATTCATTACTGTCAAGTATGCCCAATGTCTCTTGCAACAACACCGTTACTATCGATAAAATATAAAGATATGTTACATCATTTGTGGGTATCAGGGAGCCGCTATCAGTATACGGGTTATTAAATCGCTTTTGAGTGTTCGCCAACTTTTCACTTTCAAATTCGCAATCACACTTACTCAGTGCATTGTTGGCGATAAGATATTTGTAAATAAGTATCCTTCATCATCTTGTCAGTCATCTCTTCCTACTGACGTTACGTTATAAGTAGGGCTGTCAAAACGATTAATCGCGATTAATCGCATCCAAAATAAAAGTTTGTGTTTACATAATATATGTGGGTGCGCTGTGTATAATTATTATATATATATATATAAATAAACACACATGCTTGTATATATTTAAGAAATATTTCATGTATATTCTGTATATGGATTTATATATAATTTATATTATAAATATTTTATATATAAATCACTTTTTTTTCTTAAATATACATGTGTGTTTTTTTATATATATATATATACAAAATAATTATACACAGTGCCCCCACATATATTATGTAAACAGAAACTTTTATTTTGGATGCGATTAATCGCGATTAATCGTTTTGACAGCCCTGGCTATAAGTGAAATCTGACTCCTGCTGCACTGTCCTGCGAGCAGACACTTTTAGTTTATAATTGTAGCGTCCATTGTCTAATCAAACTACATTGTTTTATTTCTATATTTCGACAGTGGAGGTGGTAGCACGGTTGGCAAGTAATGTAATCGGTGTACGGCCAAATACTGTGTAACACAGGTAACACCGACTACCTCAGCAAGCCTATTGTGAAGCCACGTTGAAACAATTTCTAATGTATAGAGTGCTATAAAAATAAAGGTGACTTGACTTAAAATGCTAACTCGTTTTTGGGTTTTGGCCTTTATCTCTGTATCCCATTAAAACCTAAGATACCAACTTAAGAACCCCATTCAGCCAAAAACGGCTCTTTTTTGTAGGGTTTTTTGCTTTTAAAACTGCCAAATGGATGGAAAAACAATGCAGAATAAAACCTGCTGCAGCCAGAGCATTGCATTAGACAGGCCCACACAGATTTCACAACGACCTTTAAAACGACCACTAATTTCAGGCTTCAGACCGTTACTGAAAAAAAAAACCTTTCAAAATGTGTGTATGTGTGTGTTTAAAAATGTCTGTCTGTGCTAGATCTTCAGAAAACCCTTAGTTTAAAGCTTTTAAACCGTGGGCTCAACACTACCTGTCATCTCTCACCCTGACAGACTGATGGAGCTTCGGGAGTTATTACTCAAATTCACACAGCACACACTCACACATACACCAATAGCAAAACAGGACTTAGAGCTACGGCGTACCTAACGCAGAACGGTAAAATGTGTGTCAGAGATTTTGCTATACCATTTAAACTGCAAACATATTAGAGCAGAACTTTTACGATATGTATACATGAGAGAAAACAGATTTCAACAGATGTCGCAGATGTGCATATCAGCGAAAAATAACAGCAGGGTTGTGTGCTCAGAATTGAATTGACAATGTTTTTCAAATTCCATTCCTGAATTTAAATTAAGTTTGAGTTGAGGTAGCAAAACAGAATGGAGAATTGTAATTTAAATTTAAAAAGAACTGAAATTCAAAGAAAATCATTCTGCAATTAGTGTGATTTTGAACTAGATAAAGAAAGCTTGTCAAAACAAACTTTAAACGATGGCTTGATAAAGCCTTATCTGAAAGTTTTAATGCAAAGTAAAGAAAAAGTTAGACGTTTTGTACTTAATTTACATATGCATCGTCATATTTAATCAATTAACTTTCTTTTTATGGATCAAGGTGGAAGAACGCTTTGTTTCCCAAAATACCATTACCTGAATTCTTGTTTCATCTAATAAGAATTTAATAACGATTAATCGCATCCAAAATAAAAGTTTCTGTTTATATAATATATGTGGGTGCACTGTGTATAATTATTTTTAAGAAAAACATATTATTTATATATAAAATATTTATATTTATATATAATATAAATTACATATAAATCTATAAACAGTATATACATGAAAATATGTGTGTATTTATATTAGGGCTGTCAAAACAATTAATCGCGATTAATCGCATCCAAAATAAAAGTTTGTGTTTACATAATAAATGTGGGTGCACTGTGTATAATTATTTTGTATATATATAAAAACACACATGCATGTATATTTAAGAAAAAAAAATTATTTATATATAAAATATTTATATATAATATAAATTACATATAAATCTATATATAGAATATACATGAAAATATTTCTTAAAAATATACAAGCATGTGTGTGTTTTGTATATCTAAAATAATTATACACAGTGCACCCACATATATTATGTAAACACAAACTTTTATTTTGGATGCGATTAATCGCGATTAATCATTTTGACAGCCCTAATTTATATATATATATATATAAAATTATACACAATGCACCCACATATATTATGTAAAAACAAACTTTTATTTTGGATGCGATAAATCACGATTAATCGTTTGACAGCCCTAATGTTTATACTATAGTTGCACTTATATATTGTGAATCTGGTTTTGCACTGATGCCAGACTTCATTTCTAATAAACAGTCTGATTTTTGGCTGCGTGTCCTCGAAATAAAAAGAATACAAAAAGAGATGAAGTGGCTTTCATTTGTGCAGCATTTCATGTACTGGCTTATCTAAAAATAGTATTAGCAGATGGTTATTTAATTTATAAACCATTTGCACATTTTCAGAAAAATGACTACATTGCTACCTACACGTTCTTTCTCATTTCAAGATGTAAGTTGTTGGTCATCCCACCTAGCCCTAATGTTGTTGTTTTTTCAATGTTGGTGGTCATTCAGTTAAAACCATAGCATTGAGCATGGAAATATGTGTGTGCATGTGTGTGTGTTAATGTCCTTGTCACCTTCCCTTTCAAAAATTCCCTGACTGCATCAGCATTCATAATATCACCTCTCATTAACACAGAGAAATTACTGACACAGAGAAAGAGAGAGGCAGAGATAAAGAATGAGAGGAGAGAGAGAGAGAGATGCATATTGAAAGAGAGAGGCATGAAGAGACTCTTCATTTCACCTCCTGCAATCACTTCATCCATATAAAGAGCCTCCGAATCTTACTCTCAAAGATCCCACAGCTGAGAACCACTAAACACACTTATGGACAGGTGCTTCGTTTCGAGATCTCAATCTCTCCAGTGTGGATTACACAACACATGCCGCAACACACAGGCTGCATCCCAATTGGCATACTTTGACTGCATACTAAAACTAAGTACACCAGTATCCCAGAACGGCAGTAAACAAGACAGTAACCACATATTTAGGATTTAAGGGCCAAATGTTCTAGCTGAAGAATCAACCGTTTATCCAATACCTGAAATCTGATCCAGTTCCTCTCTGTTTAAGCTGATTATGGGCCTGATACAAAATCATAAAACAAGTACAGTATACACACAAATTGACAAATAGCATTCACAGCAACTTAAATAGCCCTAACAGTTCTCATGGTTTTTGAATCTAACAGTTCCTGTGCTATTATGTGTTCAGAGACCTAATTTCCCTATTAATATAGGCTAGTGGACATTACGTGTGCATATTGAGCTTCTATATCTTAAACATGTTATCTACCTAATCTATGCTATCACTTTGGCATACTGCTTTCAATGTCATCTAATTCTGGATGTACTAATCCTAATCTTGCATACTACATTTAGTAGGGATAGTATACAAACACAAGATGAATACAGATCCAGTCCCATTCACACAAGCTCACATCTATGTTTTGAATATATGAGGTAACGTTATATTATAAACACAAAACAACACCTAACCCTGAAATACAACTATAGGCGTTTTAAAATATAGGCTAAGTTAATTAATAAACAATTTTGCCAATTTATGAAGCTTTTACCTAGTGGGAGAGACAACAAAAGATGCTATTTTCAGGGAATTTTTAGTCAATTCCCAAGCAGGTTAACAAAACACAGAACCATCCTTTGACTTTTGTTCTGAATTAAGCTAATTACTAGCTACAGACCTTTGCGGGAACATTTGGTCCATAGAAATTAAGAAAACAAACGCGCACACTCTCTCTCTCACACACACACACTCAGTAGCATAAGGAAATATACTGGGAAAACTCACGTCGCGGAATTTGTTCCAGTATTTGCTCTTGTCGTACTGGGACACGGTGCTCATCCACTTGTCATTGTCCAGCGGGTTTCCGTCACTGCTGCCGGTAACCGACACCGTCAAAAACACCAGGGACACGAACAGACCGAGACTCAACATCCTCTGAGAGAGAGAAAGAGAGAGAAATTAGACACGGGGCACACTTGAAGTGAAGACGTCAAACATTTCCGAGTTTATATAAACAAGCCCAAACAATAACACATCAAAAAGCTCACTAATTCGCATCCAATAAACAACTCCAGAGCCTCACGGGCCGGGCGAGGATTATTTCTGGATTATAAATCCGCTGAATATGTCCATCTGATATGATTAATCGTCCCTGAGGAGAAAATCCTGAAGTGACTTGACAAACAAAAATAACGGACTTTTAACGGGCGAGTAAAAACGGCTCGCGCTTCCGCGTTCGACTCATTGAGCGCGAGCTCCACTGCCTTCAGATTTAATTGGCTTCATAGTATTATAACGACATTATTCGCTTCACTCACCTCAAGACGGGACTGTTCTCGATTCCCGGGGCCAAACTGAACGGGTGATTGGAGACCGGGCGGGCGGCGCGTCCGTGGGACCGTAAAGTATCCGAGACACGGGAGTGGGTGAGTTTCCTCAGATCTTGTAGCTGCTGCACTGAACACGACCGGGAGAAACAGACCCGTGTAATGGAACGGTGAGCGTCTCCGCCCCCTTTACCTTGACTCCGCCCACTTTTCCTCGATCTCTCTCTCTCTCTCTTTCTCTCCACACTCGACGTTATGTGATAACGCGTGACGCTAACTCTAATAACTAAACCGAAACGTTGCCGTTATGATTCTGAACGGTTTCTACGCTGAACTTTGTATGTTATAAAAGGAAATGTTGTAGTTTTGTAGCGTACGGTACACACACACATACATAGACTCTCTCTCTCTCTCTCTCTCTCTCTCTCTCTCTCTCTCTCTCTCTCTCTCACTCACTCACTCTCACACACACACATTTTCAATCTTTCTCTCAGAGATGGATGTAGAACAAAGGGAGTGGTGCATTCAGTCGGGAACACACATCGACGTCGTTGAGGTGTGTGTGCTGGAGGAAGTAATACGCAGGTGTTGACTTTAAGCTGTAAAACATCCTGTGCTGTGCAGAGAGGGAATCAATACACCGACAAGCCCTCACTCCCTGATCACTCCTAACAAATTAAAACCAGCCTCCGTTTTCATTTGAAATCAGGCTGTAATGACTCTAAACTGCTGCTGTCCACTGCAGTGATTCCAGCTGCAGGGAGACGGATTGGGAATATTGCCTCATGTTTAATTGAAGAGAATAAACAAGTCAATGCATTAACCTTATTAGTAAACATAACGCGGGGAAAGTATTGAGATTGATATTTGTAGGTGTTCTCCATAGTGCATTAGATGCTCTCAGGGTTTGAACCGCTGATCCAGTGAGTGTGTGGGGGAGCTGTCCATTCAGCACCACACTCACACACACACACACACACACCTTTACACTGCAAATAAGGCTTTTAATGTGTATAAACGGGAGACGAGACGGTGCGTCCATACGGTTTGCACAGAGGGGGTATATATTTATAGCTACAGAAATTACTATTCCTGAATGTTATATGGCTCATTCTAGAAACAATAAAATAAAGTGCTTATTATGCATTCCATTATAACAAACCAACCCAACATCATAGTGATATAAAGAAGGGACACGTGAAGAGTTGTCCTTGAAGAGTTCTTTGCCTGCAATGCTATATAACAGTTTTATATTTATTTATTTATTTATTTATTTATTTATTTATTTATTTATTTATTTATATACTATATGATGGCAACAGGATTGACATTTAACCTGGTAACAAAAGCACTTAAGTGCACTTAAATCTAAAGATATATAAATAAGATGCAAAACACTTGCTTTTTCAATCTAAATGGAGGCTATATAAATGTACAAATGCAGCAACGAGAAGTTGGAAGCATGACGAGATATAATTATTGACCTTTTTTTTTTTAAATTACCTGTAATAATGTTCTGTGCATAGTAAAAGTTCCTATTCATGGTTTAAATATATGTGCATAAGTGACACAAAAAGCATATAATTTGTGGAATGACTCATGAAATTAATCTACCAATATAATATGCAATTATTTCAGAAACACTTTATGTTAGTGTCCAATTCTCACTATTAACTAATTGCAGATTAGCATGCGTACTTGAAAACTGGCTGTTTATTAGTACTTATAAAGCAGATATAGACCATTTGCAAGATGTAAACAACACTGGTCCAGAAACACTTCCTTCAGTTTGTAACTGTTTTCTTTATTTCACATGTAAAGAAAACATCTTAAAGATGTTTGTTTAACTTTTTGATTCAATTTTATATTTTATCTCAGCTTTTATGTAGTGTTAAAAAAATGAAACAGGAAGTGCTTCTGGACCAGTGTTGTTTACATCTTGCAAAATGGTCTATTAATGCCTTATTCTGCATTCCTTAATCCACCAAATACCTAAATTTAACAATTTAACAACTACCTTACTAACCAGCTAATAATAAGCAGTAGTTTACATTGGCAAAAGTCGGGTCAATAGAGAAAAGGGCCCATCATCTAAAGTGTTACCATTATTTCTATAGAAACATGAAAGAAAATGTGAAATTATAACAAAAAATATAGTTATTGCTGAGAGCCTCTACAAACTGAGATGGGTCAAATCTGGCATTGGCAATCTGGCAACATATCTGGCCTTAATTCAATTGCGTAAAGGCGGCTTTAGAAAGGTCCGCACATTAATGCATTATGGACGTTTTAATGTGACAAAACAATTTATCACTAAATCCATTGTAATCAAACTAATGATTGGTCATTATTAGTGCATGAGTATGGCAGTTCAGAAGTCACAGATACTGACTTGTGTAGAGTCATATTGGCTTGTGTGTGACTCACTGGTTAAATATTTGCACAGATGGTACATAAAAGGTTGATGGTTCTTCTAACCCTGCAATGGCTGATGAATTGTCATCTTTAAAACACTGAACCTCCTGCGACGATACACTCACAGACACAAAGTAACCGCCAATGACATCTATCATGCTCTGTGTGCAGCAACAGTTTCTCTCTGTCAAGCAGTCCTGTATACGTGTTTGTGTGTTTCATTTATTCTGTTCCACTCCATTGGCTTAATACTGTTAATGTTAAGTGGCAATATTTTAAAGTGGCTAATGTAGGTCAGTGTGGTTTCTGATTATGTGCCGTTAACATTTTACACTTTGAAAATGTTAGAGTGTGTAAATTCGCATCAGCCACAGCCGAGATATTGACACAGCTAAATCCGCATGGTGTATTTCTGAAACCCAGCTGATTGACATGCATGTGAGGGATGCATTAAATTGTAAATGAGAGAAACGCTGAGCACACGCACAACAGATAATTTTAATTGAAAACTTTCACTTGTGCACTGAGGTGCAACGCCAGAATATTGAGAGCGGTTTCACATTTATTCTCCGCTGAACAAAACCAGCAAATTATTCTTTTAGCATACACTATATTTACTTAACAGAGAAGTGCGCAAGTTGGTAATTGTCGAGGTTATGAAATTACATAGGCTAATTTGTTCATTTCCAAGAAAAAATGATGCATTTTAAATGGACAATATGAAAGTTCTCATAGAGGAACAGACAGTGACAGGACGCCCTCTATTGGCTAAAGGTTATGCACCTCCAGTGATTTAAATTGAATAACTATTTTATTATTTATTTTTTAGGACCAAATTTAATATATATCCATTGATCGATGCATACTTACAGCAATTCAATATTATGTTCCTTTTTTGTCACTGACTGATTTTTGCCTTCGATAGATAAGACGGTGAGCTTAAACTATACACTGTAAAATAAAACCTACACTGAAAAAAATTATATGCTTTATCTAATCAATAAAATTGTGGCAACATATTACAAGCAATGTTATTAATTAAAAAAATAATATTAATTAATATAAATATTATATAAAATAAATCATTTCTAAATATTTTTAAATATTAATATAAAATATTATTAATTAAATTGTACACATTAGAATTAATTAGACTATTAATTTGATTAACTATTACTCAATTCTAATTTCTTCAATTTAATAAATAATATTGCTTGTAATCTATTGCCACAATCTTATTGATTAGATAAAGCATATTCATTTTTACAGTGAAGATCATTGGAGTACGTTATACAAGTCAGTTTTTCCGCTTCAAAAGTTCACATTTACTTCAATGTGGCACTTGCCGTTTCTTTGTGAAATTTAAAAGCAATTTCCGAGTGAAATCTGTTTCTAATTTGCGAATCTTTTTCAGTGTATGTCGTGAGCAATGTACCACCGCTCTGAAATTAATAAAGGAAATGATGTGTTTTTGTGTCTCATTTAATGGAAGATCCAAATTTAAACATTGTCTGAAAGCATTCTTATTTTTTGAACAACATAAAGGAAATAAAGTTTTGCATAGAACAGCAGTAGAAAGAGAAACGGAGGTAGAGAGAGTCAGACTTGCATACTAACTATTGGTGTTGGACGGGCAGTGGGTTCATGCTGAAGGTCACACTTCTCCGCATGTTTCCTCTGAGAGTCACAGCACATCTGTCCTCTCGGTCTTATATGGAAATCATCTGTCATTTCATACTTTGATTGGTCCCTGAGGGCCCCATGACAGAAAGCACAAACTGGCCTCAGGTGCATTATAGGTAATGCTATAGTCTTAAGTGTTCACATAATGTGGTCACCAGCGGTTACTCTTGGCAGCCGAGTCCTCGTCCATGATTCGTGGAAGACGTCCGCTAGCTCCGCCTTCCAGGTATCCGGACTTCACAGTGGGCGCTTCTGGAAATGTCCTCTTTTTACTCAAATCTGATGAAGGAAAAATGCAGTACAGAGTTTTTTTTCACATGAAAATGCTTAGATTTATCCACCATATGTCGACATTCTTAGTCAAATCAGCCAACAGAATGTTTCTCTTAACGAGTTCTACATTGGATTGGTTAATTAAAGTGACCCGTGATGGCGAGAATCATCTTCCGTCGCGCTCCAAATGTGTTCACGCCCACTTCCTTCAAATCCTCGTCTGAGAGCGTCAGGAACGTCTGGTAATCGATCTAACAGAGAAGAGAACAACATTTATTTGTGTGTGTGTGTGTGTCCGTGCATGCATGTGTGAGTTAATAGGTAATTAAAAAATGTTCATGTTTTTGAAAGGAGCCTATTATGCTCATAAAGGCTGCATTTATTTGATTGAAAATGTAGTAAATATGAAGCAGCACAACTGTTTTCAATAATTTTATAATAATCATAAATGTTCAGATTTGATCACAGGAATAAATTACATATTATATCAGAGAATGTATTCAAATAACAAAAACATTCAATATTATTATTTTCTTATGATGTTAATATTATATTTTTGTTTATTTTATTATATAATTGTAAACTTTAATATTTCACAATATTATAGTTTTTACTGTATTTTTTAGCAAATAAATGCAATGTTGGTGAGCATAAGAAAAAATACAGTAAAAACTATAATATTGTGAAATATTAAAGTTTACAATTATATGATATAATAAATAAAATATAATATAAATATCACAAGAAAATAATAATGTTTTTGTTATTTGAATATATTCTGTGATATAATATGCTATTCATTATATTATATAATTGTAAACTTTAATATATCACAATATTATAGTTTTTACTGTATTTTTTAGCAAATAAATGCAATGTTGATGAGCATAAGAAAAAATATATATATATTCCACACATACAAATATCAGTCGGTTTTCTGACCCCACTGACTGGTCTTTGATTTAATATTGAACTTTTTTTTTTTTGCATCTACCCATAATGGTAACACTTTACTCATAAGACTAACATGACACCTTCATAATCATGACATGAATATTAATTTTATGCATGTTTGTGACAACTGTCATTAAGTGTCATTCGCTCAGTTATGACATTTTTAATGCAATTATTACATCATTTGAGATGTCTGACACCCTGACATAAACCAATACATCATAACCCATCAGTGTCTTTGTCATGACAACTTGACATTACTAAGACAACACAACCTGTCATAAACATGACATATCAGATTAATTATCAAACTTAAGAAACCACCTAGCTTTATGGGTTAACGTTACATTAAACTGTCAGGTGGTTGGGTTTGAAATTGGCTGTCATGAGACCATTATAACATTTTAATGACAAATTCAATTAGAACCACTGTTGAGGTCACAAAAAATAATCATGACACAGTTATAATCCCTCATGACAGCAAATGTCGAAACCAACCACATGACAGTTTAACTTCATTTAATGTCAAGTTGTCCTGACAAAGACACTGACAGGTTATGATGTATTGGTTTATGTCAAGATGTCATAACAAAGACATCTTAAACGATGTCATATTTGCATTGAAAATGGCATTATTGAGCGAAAGACACTTCATGACAGTTGTCATAAACATGCAGAAACCCTACGACACCATATGTCATGTCATGATTATGAAGGTGTCATGCCAGTCTTATGCACTCCCCTTCAAGTAAAGTGTTACCGAATGTTATGTTATTGAAATCCAAGGCAAATATGTGTGTGTTTGACAAACCAAAAACAAAGCAGAATGTGCTGTACAGTTCTGCTCATGGAATTTTTTTGAAAGCTATGATGCAAATAGCCTGACCAACTTCAGCAAATCCAGTCTCTAGATCCACCTCAAACTTTGAGACATGACTTTGTTTCCAGGTAGACTAAAATAATCCTGTGCTCCCTCATTCTTCAAGGTCAGATCCAGTCGGATCTTGCCAAGTTTGTAAGCAATATGCATCAGACAATAGAGGCGTGTGGGCGGTCTGTGGGTGTGCCGTCTGGGACGTGTGTGTGTGGGTTGTGCGTTTACCTCCTGTTGTTGGAAAATATCAATGTATTTCTCCAGACCCAGCTGTGCCAGTAACTCTATGAGATCATCTGCGTGGGCGGGACTGGGAGGGCTGCCAATCAAATGTCTGGACACTGTAGCCCCGCCCTCAGAGCTGGTCAGGTAGCCCTCCGCTGCAGGGCAAAGGTCAGAAATGAAAAGCTCATAAAGCTGGTGTGATATTTAAATATCCCAGTAGGTCCAGCGTAAATGATTGTTTCACCTTGAAATAAAGCTGCTGGCACAATTGAATTCTGTAATGAGCAGCTAAACTAATTTAATAGCTACTGTTAATTAAACATGATACAGTATGTCACTCCCTCTGGAGCAGAACGATGAGTTTAGCAGCACACATACATGTTCGGGCTGGTGGCAAATTATAGGCAAGAAAGGATGATGATGAAGGTGGTGATGAAGATGCAGATCCACGTCTCTCTCTCCAGTTTCCCGAGTCGCTGCCGTTCCAACAGCGTTCCTTCCCACTCTGTGAACTCCACAACTACAACCACACAGACAAATGATCATGCAGAAATAATGACGCTTTGATCACAGGAATAAATGACATTTTACAATTAGGGCTGTGCAAAAGTTAATTGCTATTAATCGCATCCAAAATAAAAGTCTGTGTTTACATAATATATTTGTGTGTGCTGTATATGATTATTTTGTATATATAAATACATACACATGCATGTATTTATTTAAGTAAATGTGTTATTCATATATAAAATATTTATATAATATAAATTATGCATTTATATATATATATATATATATATATATATATATATATATATATATACAGAGTTTAAGCACAAATAATTCTTAAATATATACATGCATTCATAGGTATTTATATATACAAAATAATTATATACAGCACACACAAATATATTATGTAAACACAGACTTTTATTTTGGATGCGATTAACCGCAATTAACTTTTGCACAGCCCTAATTACAATACATTTACATAGAAAATAGTTATTTTAAATTGTAAAAAGATGGAAATGCACATTTCGAACTGAAATGGTTGTAATTCAAGAATTATTTGGAATATAGACGTGAGATTGGTCTTGTTTTAAAGAAGACATTTGGCAGATTTTAGAAGTGAAATCAACAAAGAAAGTGAAACAGAAAAAAGTTAAAGCAGTTTTATAAAAAGAGTTTATGAAAATGTACAATGTAAAAAAAATAATAATCATGTTTTATTTAAAATATACAGTTTCAAAACCTGGGCTACTCTAAAACTGCAGAAAAATCAAATCAAAATATTTAAACAAGATGTGTTTCAAATTTTAGATTGATATCTCAAAAAAATAGTTTTCAGTTTAAAATTAGATTTTGTTTGGGCGCAGTACCGAACGCTTCCACTAGGGTACAACCAGACTCCATTATAGCCCATATAAGGGCGTCTTCATTTCCATATGTGATTTGAGTGATCTGAACCATCATTTCCACAATTTATGAAGTAGAGATTCTATTCAGAAGTATTATGGGAAGTTTGGCAGATTTTGATATGAATTCAACCTCTTAAAAACACATACAAAGAACACGCATGTGTGTCATAGCTAGCTGCCACATCAAAAATGGTGAATTTAATAGTTTTTTCTTTATATTTAAAACATTTTCAGACTTTTTTTTTCTAAAATAATTGAATGGATGCTATCTTTTGAACTCTTGAAACTCATGACAACAAACTGAGGTTTCTACCTTTTTTTCAGGTTCATTGCTATTTCAAAATAAAGGTCTCAACACGCCTTAGGAGAATGAACATATGCTTGTTGCAAATTGATAAATTACGGATCCTCTGTAATTTATTTTGTAAAATCAGACACCAAATATGGAAACTAGAGATTGTAAGCTTTCAAATGAAATATAATTTGACAATATTACTTAAGGTCTTTTCTAAGATATTGTTTTAAAAACATAATGGCCATGGGACGGTGACAGTTAAGGGATAAGCCTCGGTGAGCAGAAAAGACTTCTGTCAAAACATTTTTTTTTCTTTGTGGAGTTTGAAAGCGGCTTTCTTTATATAAAAAAAGAGCAGCGTGAAAATTCTGCAAAACAGTCTTTTCTATTCCGCAGGGAAAAAAAATGCTTTTACAGGACGTAATTTTTTGACAGGTTTAAAATTATATGAGCAGTTTTTGACGAAACTACCCTTTAAGAAAGGCCGAAGCACGAAACAGACAAACAGATTTCAATAACTTTTCAATTTGAATCCTTTAAGGGGTTTCACTTATTCTCCAAAATAATGTGATTCAAACAGCAGTAACAATCAAAAAAAGATTCAATCAGTCGAGCAGTGCGGAGCTAAACCTCTTCCATTGAGATCTTTAATTGGGAGCGTCTCATTATCTCAGCAGAGAGGAAATGAGGGTGGAAGTGAAGGGAACAGTGATGTGCTGCTCACTTCAGTGATTGGAGTTAGTCTTTTCTCCATGATTACACTGTACTGAATGACAGACGCGTATGTGTGTGTGTGTGTGTGTGTGTGTGTGTGTATACAGTACTACTGTACTCAGAAAGAAATCTTTATATAATCTCACACATAAGGTTCCTCATACAGGTGGGTAATTTTGTGGTCTCTTGTTCAGAACACACACACACACGTTGACACACCTATCATTATCAGGGCATTCCATAGGTGTTATGGTTTTAATACTGAGCTCATTTCTAGCCTTAACTCAACAACAACATTTAAATATATATATATATATATATATATATATATATATATATATACACACAGATAGATAGATAGATAGATAGATAGATAGATAGATAGATAGATAGATAGATAGATAGATAGATAGATAGATAGATAGATATAGTATATATATATGAAGAGTTCAGATGCAAAAGCCTCTAAATGCCATTTGAAATTTTCTTCTAAAATGACCATTTTTATCAAACTTGTATATTTAAGTTCAGTAATTTCACTTAAATGACAATTAATATGTAATCTTCATTAATAGGTAATCTTCATTGCCATTTAAGTGAAATTACTGAACTTAAATATACAAGCTTGATAAAAATGGTCATTTTAGAAGAAAATTTCAAATGGCATTTAGAGGCTTTTGCATCTGAACTCTTCATATATATATATATATATATATATATATATATATATTTATATATTTATTTATATATACTGTATATATATACATAAACCTTGTTTATGAGCAATTTGACACACTACAATATAAGGACTTCAATTCCTCATAATGTAGGTCAAACCAGTACACACATAGTTTTAGTTAAAAACAGAAAACTTCTGATAAATTTTATTTACGTGACAACAGTATTTTTGGGAACTAAAAAACAAATTTTTGAATACAATATGGCATCAAAGTGCAAGTTTTCATGTGTCGTGCATATACATATTACATATTTCAAGTGTTATGCATATAAATATTACGTGCTCAGTCTATAGGAGTGTGTGTTTTCACAGTGACATCACCAACTACTGGCCGTATATGAATACTACAGTGTTTAATCGTTTCGTGAAAGGGGATTGTTTTGACAACGTTGTCCTCTGTACACGAAAAACACAAAGGAAAAACATTTCTGTTTTTAATAAGATTCCAGTTCAAAAGTTTGGGTTTGGTAAGCTTTTTAAAAAGAAGTCTGTTATGCTCACTAATATGGAAGCATGGGTAGCAATATTCAATTTGAAATGTAATAATGCAATATGTAAAATGGCAATGCATTTCTGTATTTATATTTACATTTTCCATTACATTAGTGCAATATATAAATTGCATTTGCCATTTCATAAACTAGTTTTAATATGTCAATTGAATACATATACTGTACTAAGGCTGCATTTATTTGATGAAATATTAATAATATTCTAAAATATTATTACAATTCAAAAACCGTATTTCTATTTGAATACATTTTAACATGTAATTTATTCCTGTGATTAAAGCTGAATTTTCAGCATCATTACTCCAGTCTTCAGTGTCACATGATCCTTCAGAAATCATTCCAATTTAATGATTTGTTGCTCAAGAAAATAAATATGATTATTATTATCAATTTTGGTTGTGCTGCTTAACAATTTTGTGGAAACTAGGGCTGTCAAACGATTAATCGCGATTAATCGCATCCAAAATAAAAGTTTGTGTTTACATAATATATGTGGGTGCACTGTGTATAATTATTTTGTACATATATAAATACTCACATATGCATGTATATTTAAGAAAAAAATATTATTTATATATAAAATATTTATTTTTATATATAATATAAATTATATATAAATCTATATACAGAATATACATGAAAATATTTCTTAAATATATACAAGCATGTGTGTGTATTTATATATATAAAATAATTATACACAGTGGACCTACATATATTATGTAAACACAAACTTTTATTTTGGATGCGATTAATCGCGATTAATCGTTTGACAGCCCTAGTGGAAACCATTAAATTTCATTTTTCAGGACTCTTAGTGAATAAAGTTGAAAAGAAGAACAGAATTAATTTGTAACACGTTTTTACTGTCACTTTTGACCAACTTAATGAGTCCAACTCAATGAATTTCTTTCAAAAATCAAAATATAAACCACAAATTGGTGTTCATATAATAACTTTTACATTTCATGAAGAAAACGTGAGCGGTGTTTGCTTGTGCAAAACTCACTATTGGCACACATGATGAACTCCGATACTCGGTGCCAAAGGTTTTGAAAATCCAAATAGCTTTGTATAAAAATAACTGTGTGTCCTCATTTGGAAAGCGAGATGTGTGTGTGTGTGTGTGTGTGCACCTGCTGCTGGTTGTTGTTGTAGGGTCTGTAGCAGCGGCGGCTCACGGCTCTCAGCTCGCGCACGGCGTCGGTGGGCATCGATTTCGAGAAGCCCAAACCAGCCCAGGTGTCTGTGGGGGTGCGAACCTCGGTGACCACGGGTGTCTGCTGCATGGCTGTAACACACACACACACACACACACTAAATCACAGGCATTATTAGACACACACACAAACTGCCTGAATGCCTGGAAGCATAATGCACTCAGAACCGGGTCCAGATTTACACTGGCATACAGCAGCAGCTCTAATTAAAGTGTGTGTGCAGTGTTGCTTTTAGCTGCATTGTGAATTGTGTGTGTGTGTGTGTAAGTCCCCCTGAATTATTAAACACCTGCCACCTAATTAAACAACTTAATCAAGATCAGTCATGCAGTAGAATGTGCTGCTATACCCTTCTACATCTCTCTCTCTCTCTCTCTCTCTCTCTGTGTGTGTGTGAATGAAATAGTTTGGACAGGAGCTTAAGTAACGGTGTGTGTTTTAGAGGTGCACAGGGTGTGAGATTAAAGATTAAAAAACACATGCACATTCTTGAAATTAGTTGGATAATCTTTTGACGTGTTGTAAGTCGATTCCTGAAGCAAGAATGCCTCATTATGATTTAAGATCAGTTAACTAACCAAACATTCTTAATTAATCTTAATTACTCTGCTTCTAAAATAATTTAGATTAATTTAATTTAGTTAAGATTATTTGTAGATTTTAATTTTTTTAGATTATTATTTTTAGATTTTTTTTAGAAATAATTTAGATTAATTTAATTTTTTTTAGATTAATTTAGATTTTAATTAATTAATTTAGATTAATTAATTTTTAGATTCATTTAGATTTTGTTTTGTTTTTCTACATAATTCACTTTATACATCAAACCCAATCAGACAGAAATATGGATAAATACATGTGTGTTTAATGTGCTTGTGGATAGATTACATAACATATGTAATGTTTAAACTTGAAACTGTATAGCTTAAATGCAATGTGAGTGTCTTTGGATAAAATCATCTGCCAAATGCATAAATGTTATCAAGATTTTTGGATAAAATATTTATGTAAAATATTTATGAATCCAAATCACTACTACACTGTAAAAAAAAAAATATTTTTGTTGTAAAAAAAAAGTTTAGGATTATTGGAGTATGTTTTAGGCTACGGAATACGCTTTTAAAATTTCACCTTTTATTCAATGCATTATTTCGCATTTCTATAAAATTGTTCGCAAATTCACTAATAATTTCTGAGTGAAGTTCAAGGTTCAAAGGTTTTTATTTGTCACATACTCATTCAAGATACACAGTGAAATGTTTTTGTGACGTACTGTACTTCTGTGCTCAGTAGAAAATAAGAATTCAATAAATACATTTCCAATAAAGTTATAGCAGAAATTATAATTTAGTTACTATTAAGTTATGATTAAATTATGCTTATGACTGTTGAAAATGAAGTTTAAAGTGTACTAGAAATTGACATACAAATATTCCTCATCTGTAAATTAACATGAGCTGCTCATGAAAGAGGAGCAGAAATAATGAATTTAGTCTAACACGTCACACCTCATGTCAACTAGCCAGAATAATTTTATGTCAGCTTGCTCCGTGTGTGTGTGTTCATCTGTCGGCATATTCTGTGTGTGGAGTGGCTGCAGTCCATTATAAATCTGGCAGCGTGTTACTCTGAAATGGGTCCCCTCTATCACTCTCTCTGGCACTGCATAACGCTTAAATGGCTCCCCTATATCACCTCTCTGGCACACTCAAGCTCTTTAATCCATTTTGAGGTTTATACAGCATGATGAATGCCAAATAGATGGAGCCTGTGGCGGCCCGTCACACACAGACACAAGTCCCCCAGTCACGGCCCAGAATAACAATCTGAATTGGGCACAACTTAAATCGTTTGGCTTTTAATCGTCACATTTGATCACACAAAGATTATACTTTTATGTGAGACGCTGTGAATATTATCCTGAAAATGAAGATGTCTATCTACAATTCACTGGTAAGAACTAAATATGAGTGTATGAACAGTTTCTAAAACATAAATATTCATCACAAAAACCTCAGAAACAACAGTCTCACTGTAATTATTCAGCACCATTTTTTGTATTGTGATATTGATTCCTAGACTTGATAATATATTGTATTTTATACATTTTTTTTTTATTATTAATGGGGGAAAAATGACTAAGATATGCTCATTCAATAATTATTGAATGGCTCTAAATAATCATTTTAATTTAAAAATAATAGTAATACTGAAACAACAAACAATTTTACTAGTAGTGATGATAAAATAATGATAATATATAACATCTTTTACATCTAATTTTTCAAGTAGTGATGATAATACAATAAAATATAATAAAACATATTTTAGATCTAATGTTTCAAGTAGTGATGATAATAATATAATATAATATAGTAAAACATATTTTAGATCTAATGTTTAAAGTAGTGTTGATAATATAATATAATATAATAAATATAATATAATCTAATATAATAGAATAGAATAGAATAGAATTAATTAATTATAATATAATTAATACTTTCTTAGAATTATTAATATAATATAATATATATTTAATGTAATTAATTATGCAACAGAATATATATATATATATATATATATATATATATATATATATATATATAAAATTATATAATATAACATATTTTAGATCTAATGTATGAAAATAATGCTCTGAATAAAAACAAACCTTGAGTTGCCAGATGCTTTTTTCTCTCGTATTCATGGTCCTGTTAAACAAACGATAAACAAACAAAAATAGTTTAAATAAACCGGAAAGACAAATGCGTTTAGTTGTGAACTATAATTGCTAAATCTGACAAAACCTTCCCTTTGATTAATAGCTACAGTTTTATTTCTAAAAATGTGAGAGTGATGTACCTCATTATGAGGATCAGCAGAGGGGAATATTCTCAGACTACAGCGTCTGTCTCTGTTCAAATAAACACCATCCACCTCCACCCTCACTGACCTGAAACACACACACACACACACAGGGATATATTCTAGAGCGTAATCGAGAGCATGTTCTGCCAGTCTGCACGGAGGGTTTTACCTCTCAGACGTGAGCGGCTGGTTTGGCTCCCTGAAGGCCTCTGATTGGCTGCCTCTCCTTGATGAGACAGTTGTCTTGGCAACGACCTCTCTGACCTCTGTCACCTCCGCATTTGGCGAGACACAGGACCCCGTCTCTGCTTGTGTCTGTGGATCGTCATTCTCTAGAATCTGAAACAATGACATTAATACAAGATTTTGGTTTTGTTTACTTATAAACACGTTTAATGTCAATAAATCTCATTTACTTCAGCATTATATTAAAACACATACATTTTAATTGAAGTATAAGCATGAAACACTACTTTTGCTCAACTGGATACTGTATAAATACTTAAATTCATAACATTTATATTATTATTTATATTATTAATAATATTTTTGTAAATGTAATATCTTTTTTTAATAATACAAATTATATATATATATATATATACATTCATAAAAACATTGTATTTAAATATCTGTCGATAGATGTATATATTTTATATAACTTAAATTCAAATTATTATATTATATCATTTAATGTAACGATGAAAAAAAATAGTTTAATTTTCTAAGGGGAAATTATATATTAGATACATTTTTTATTATTATTAGGCCTATGGGGTGAAATATGACCAAAACATGTTCTAGACAGATGCTGAGATATATATGCAGTATGTAGTACACTAGTCTATAAACATTATCAGGATTCTGATCGTTGAAACCTTCTCTAATTTAGACTCCACTCCTTTGAGTCCTATCCGTCCATCCTCTGATGTAACAGCCAATCCGGGTGGTGGTGTGGGGCGGGGCTTCCCAGGAGGAGAGCCAATCACAGCATCTGGAGAGGTCACAGCGCATGATAGGTACAAAAACAGTTTATTTAGCACTCATAAACCACCGACACACACACACACCTGTCTCAGTGAGGCCCAGTTGTTGCATTAACACCTTGAGCCAGTAGCCTGTGATTCCACTATTGGCCACCGGAGGGTCCACGGGGGTCTTGTTGGTCCCCGAGACCTCAGACATATTCTTGGTGGTCCCCGAGACCTCACTGGAGTCCAGCCCGAGCAGCAGACGTCTGGCCTCATAGAGGTTCATGATGTTCCTCTCCAAACCTTTCACAACCACTGACTAGACACAGACACTTTAAACAGTTATACATGCATACATGACCAAAAAATGAAAACCAGACGAAATGTCAGTTGTTTTTTGTAAAACAATATGGTTAACATAATACTTAACAGTATTGAAATTTTAACATGATCTGTAAAAAACATCTTAATTAAAAAAAAAAAAAAAAAAAAAATCAAAAAAAAAATCATTAAAAATATATATATATTAATTTTTTTCAAGGAGGAGCAGTGGTAATCCTGGAGCTGTGCTGGTATTGTTATTCCACCAAAAACTGAATTTATTAATATACATGTTTATGTGTGTTTTATTTGTTTTTAGTACAAGCAAACCCTGGTTTTGTACATAGTTATATGTGGTCGCACTTGTGGACCATGTTAAAAAACCTTGAAATAAATAAATAATCATGAAAAAAATATATATATATATATATATTTTTTTTGATAAAAAACTAAAATTAATATATATATATATTAATTTTAGTTTTTTTATATTAAATAATATTAATAAAATGCTATAACATTTGTATATAGTTTTCAATATTTTTATGTGGTTTAAATGATCACACAGGAAAAAGTCTTACTGTCCTAAAATAAGCTTAATTTAAAATGAGTGAAACATTTTATTTTATATACTGTATTATATAAATTTGTTTGAACAAACTATTCCTAGACCTTTTACCTCTTTGAACCTAAAATTGAAAATATGATACTTTTTTTTTTTAGCTCCTAAAAATGCCTGCTGTATCACGACCATGAAGTATGTACCCATAATTTTAGTCTGCAGTATATACATTTTATATTTGGTATGCATAGGTTATTTTGACAGGTGCATTGTGGGCACTGTGCTGTACCTTCGCTGTCTGCTTGACCTTCGGTTTGACGCTGATAAAAACTCCCAGGTTCTGCATCATCTGAGCGAGTTTCCGAGGGTCAGAATCTCCCTCGTCCTTCAAATCAAACATCAGACAGACAGGCAGACAGTCCTGCATGACAACAGACACAGTCAGACAAGAGCAGGACGGCCCAGACGAGACAAACACATCGCCCGAGTCTTATAAATATGTTATTATTTAGTATATCATCTGTGCCGTGTATGCTGACAATCCATTATGCGGCTAATCCTGTCAGAATCAGAATTAATTCATTGAAAATGAATGTAAACTACATCAAAGACATTAAAAAAACTAATTAAAATGACAAAAATGCAAAATTAGTAAAACTTTAATTAAAATAAAAACTGAAACAGCAAGGTACTCAAATAAAATTAATAAATTTAAAAATAAATAAATTTTAAAATATTAATAAAGCAATAATAACACTACATCTCACTATTTATATTAGTTTTGCACTTTAAGTATACTTCTAAATTCCTATTCAGGTATTAATTTGTATACTTTAACTGTACTTGAAGTCAATTCCTATGTAAACTATACAGTGTACTAACATAGCAGACACACACAGGTTCGTACCATCAGCTGCTGTCGAGCGAGACACACTCCGTCAGCCGTGCCCTGGATGAGGAGCGAGGGTGTGTGTTGCGGAGCGCTGAGGTCGGGCAGGATGATCTGTGTGTGTGTCTGATGCATCACGGTGAGGAAGTTGGCTCCGTTTTGACCCAACAGGAACAAGTGTTGCTGTGAGGTGACGTCCAGCTGTGTGCTCACCATCACTCCCGTCAAACCCGAGCCCAGCAGCAGCTCCATGAGGACACACGTCGCCTTCTGCAGAGGTCAAAGGTCAAGTAATCACACCACCCTGAAACATGTTTGCTGAATGAAATCACTAATTTTGGGGTGCTGGTTACAAAAATAGTGCCTGTTTATCTTTCTCACAAAACATGATGTGTATTTTGTAGCATTTTTGATGCAGTCTCTTGCAGGTTGTAACTATCATTTCGATTCTCGGCCGATTTCCACAATATTTTATGCCTAATCCTTATTTATTTCAAGTTTAGAATTAGCATGGCCAATAACAGAAGAAAATGTAAACATGGCCAGATGTTTTTTGCTACATCTGTGGGTGTTGGACAGTTACTATTGTGTTCTTTGCGAACAAACACAAAAATTCTCAGTTGAACCCTAAAATTTTGCGAGTGAACGTTGACATCATTTTTCTTTCCATTTTATATTTTTATATTTCATTGTGCCTGACGTCACTTCCGCCTACTTCCGCTCAATTTCAGTTCGCTTCTGTACTCAGTCTGAGTCATATAATGGAGGTCTATGGTCACCACCTCAAAGAGCATGCACAGAGAAGTCCAAATTAAACATGATTTAATGACTCGTGAATGTAAGTACACACGAAACGAGCGGTTTGTGTGAGAAAATGAACAGACACAAAGCGCCCGCGCCCTCAGATCACTTGGACGTGGCTGTGGTTACAAGAAGTAAAAACGATATAAATGCTGTTCGTTTTCTCACACAAACCGCTCGTTTCGTGTCTTAGGCCATCAATGTGTACTTACATTTACGAGTCATTAAATCATGTTTAATTTGGACTTCTCTGTGCATGCTCTTTGAGGTGGTGACCATAGACCTCCATTATATGACTGACAGACAAGAAAAAAAAAGTACATTAGTAAAAGTTTTACTGGTATTTTTGAACTTGGTAATATCAAGCCTTTTTGCAAATCAGCAGAATATTTTAAGATGCAGGGTTGTGTAATGATGTCGTATCTGATCACATGATCACACGCGTCACCTTCAAGGCAGCAGTGTTTCCCTGCACTCCTCTCACGCTGCAGGAGCTGCAGTAAAGTTTGGGCTGCGATCTGAAGCTCACGCTCACTCCAAACGCCTGAGCCACGTGCTGGATCACCGGAGACCCTGTGTCTGCCACAACACCTCCCACAAGGGTCACGGGGAGGTCAAAGGTCAGAACCAGGGGCTGCAGATCCTGCAGGTCACAAACTCACGCAAATCACACCAGATTCACATGCACACACATTTATCACCAATGACAGCCTCATTCGTTCCCATTATTCTTCATGGTGATTCTCACAAGATTTTCACCACTGTAAAATGATATTTATTAAATCAGTGTAAAAATGAAAGGTAGAATAACAAACACTACAATCATAAAAAACATATATATTTTTTATTTTGTAATATATCAATTATATTAATATATTAATATTATAATCATGGTTATTATTGTTAACTAAAAGTTACTTGAAATAAAATACAATTTCGCAACATTTCTCATTTTCGTTTAATTTAAGTTGAAATACTAAAATAACTAAATAAACTAAAGCTAGAAAATTATTAAAATGAATCATTTAATTTAAAATATGAATAATTTTACTAAAATTAAAATGAAAACAAAATACAAAAAAATTAAATATAAAAAAGAAAAAGAAAAAAATATTTTATACAAAAATAAGATTATAATGATTACAATTTAATATTTTAATATAAATTATATGGTTTATATTGTAATAATTATATGAATTAAATATAAAAATGTATTTTATTAACTGTTATTATAATCATGCTTATTATTGTTAACTAAAAGCTACTTGAAATAAAATACAATTTCGCAACATTGCTCATTTTCATTTAATTTAAGTTGAAATACTAAAATAACTAGAAAATTACACATATTTAATTTAAAAAACAAATAAAAATGACAAAACAAAAAATTGTAAGCTTTTACTAAAATTAAAATGAAAACAAAATACAAAAAAATTAAAATAAAAACAAAAAAACTTTAAATATTTTATACAAAAATAATGATTATAATTTAATATTTTAATACACATTATATGGTTTATATTGTAATTATTATACGTATTAAATATAAAAATGTGTTATATTATCATAAAACAATGTTACTTTTCTTCAAGCTATTTTTTTTATTATGGGCTGAATGAGACAAAAAAACACATATTTGAATGTAAAAATATGAATACTGAATATAAAGTCACATAAAATGAATGTTTATTATAATGAAGCCTTACTCACCCGGATGCGTCTCCGCGCAGACTCCACCCCCTGAACCGGCCCGGCGATGGACACCTGCAGGTATGAGAAAAATGAAGTATGTTTCCAACAATATGCTTTTACAATGATGAAAAGTAATGCTGTGGGTTCATATCAGAGTACCTGGTTGCTCTTTTCGCCCGCGCCGTTGCTCCGGTTGGAATCGGGGAAGTGAATGTGACAGGAAGTGTCCTCCATGACCTTCTTAATGTTCCCGCCCCCTTTCCCGATCACATGAGAGTGCTCTGTGTGTGTGACGTCCATCTTCAGTGTGACTTTATTCACCTGTGCACATGTGTGTTGGTGTGAGATCTCTACAAGACAGATTAACACACTCCTTAAGGGAGTAGTTCACTTTTAAGAAAACTTTTGCTGATAATTTACTCACCCCCATATCATCCAAGATGTCCATGTCTTTCTTTCTTCAGTAGAAAAGAAATGAAGGTTTTTGATGAAAACATTCCAGGATTTTCTCCATATAATGGACTTCATTGGGAACCAAACGGTTCAAGGTCCAAATGAGAACAGGAGAGTCATGAACGCACATCACAGAACAGAGCAAAGCTAAGATTTGAGTTTATAAAACTTATTTTTTTTATTTATTTTTTTTAAATGAGCGATCGTTTCGCTAGATAAGACCCTTATTCATCCTCTGGTGTCGTTTAAAGCCCTTTGAAGCTGCACTGAAACTCTCATTTGGACCTTGAACCATTTGGACCCCATTGAAGTCCATTATAGACCATTTCAAAAGATGTAAACAACTCTGGCCCAGAAGCACTTCCTGTTTCAGTTTTTTAACACTACATAAAAGCTGGGATAAAATACAACCAACAGAACATTTAAAACTGAATCAAAAAGTTAAACAAACATCTTTAAGAAGTTTTCTTTACATGTGAAATAAAGAAAACAGTTACAAACTGAAACAGGAAGTGCTTCTGGACCAGTGTTGTTTACATCTTTTGAAATGGTCTATATGGAGAAAATCCTGGAATGTTTTCATCAAAAACCTTAATTTCTTTTCAACTGAAGAAAGAATGACATGGACATCTTGGATGACATGGGGGTGATTAAATTATCAGCAAAAGTTTTTTAAAAGTGAGCTAACTCCTTTAAAGGGCCGTCTGCTGAAATCTAGTTATTTTAGTCACTGAAGTTTTAAATATGGATATTTTTCACTGCCATTATAAAGCTTGTAAGAGCCAGGAGATTTTTAATATAACTCAGATTGTATTCGTCTGAAGGAAGAAAGTCATACACACCTAAGATGGTTTGAGAGTGAGTGACTTTAATTTTTGGATGAACTATCCCTTTAAGAGAAATAAAAGGGAGGTCAAATCTCACCTTAGTCTCAAGAAGCTCCAGAATCATCCGTTTGGCCTCCAAAACGTTTGCTCGTTTCCCCTCCACTTTAACATGAGGATCTAGAGAGAAACACAAATCATCACAATGCTTCTGTGCTAAACTAACTATTCAGTGGGGGAAAAGTGGATGGAGATGCATTGGGTTTTGATTAGATAATAAAAAGTGGCTTTGATTCATGTCAGCACTAAAGAAAAATCATTTAACTATATAAAAAAGATCAGCTTAGAATAATTTATGCAAATCTTGGCGTTTCCAGACAGCTTTTTTAGACAATATCCCAAAATGTGCATAAAAATAAGTGGATGGAAACAGCTATGTCTTTCTAAACTTGTGTCTGTATCTCTTAAATCTCATCTGCACAATCAAACATATGCATATATATATGAATATGCATTGCACAAGGACAGATGTCAGTGATGGTAAATGCAATTGCATGTAACCAAACACTTGACAATGGCATATAATGCATGACTGACTAGTTTTACTAGAACAAAAATGAGGATTTCCTTTGAAAATTTCACTCAGAAATGAGTCAATTTCACAAATAATTAAAGAAACATTAAGTCACATTGAATTAAACATGACATTTTACAAGTAGAAAAACTAAAATTGAAAAGTATTTTCAACTTTAAGTGCACTTTTATGATTCTTTTATGGTGCATTTGAACTTTTTGGTCTTAAACAGCAGCTTGGACACGCCTCTTTTTAGAGTTTGAACTAACATGAGGGTCAACGATGACAGAAGTGTGACATCACTCACCTTTCTTTGATTTCGCTCCGATCTTCAGCTTGGACGGCCATTTCACCTGAGTGTGTGTTTCTCTCATCACCTGAAACAATGAGTGTGTAAGGAAGAGAAACTCAGCATTCAATTTGCATCTTCAGATCCCCCATTCATCAGGAACAATGGCTCATTAGCATCTCAAAGCTCCTCGTTTTGCCTTCATTACACCTTAATCTGTTCAGTGTGTTTGGAACTAAATCACTTGGGTGACTTTTACTCTCGAGAAACTGCAAAAGCATGTGATCTTCATCCTGAAACAGCAGCGGATCTGAACGCGTTTACACGTCTTTAAGGATTTCTAGATGGTCGTGTACTTCACAGTCACGCCAAAGAGCCTAATTTATAGTGAAGTTCTCATAAACACTTAAATATGAAAATGAGAATTTGGTCCATGTTTTAGGTACTCATTAAAAGGCTGATTAAGTTAATATTAGATGTATTATTTGAACTCTTACCTTCTCGAAGAACTCCTCGCCTGACAATCCAGAACTTTCAGGAGCTAAAGACAAGGTGAAATATCACATTTTATTAAAGAAATTTAAATTATATATCATAAATAAATTTAAGTAATGAACATAATTTAAATATTACTTTTATTACATTGCATATTTTTCATGCTCTGCTCACACATTGTCTATATTGGCTATTTCTAGATATATGTACACTATATAATGCTTTATATGCTTTACTAATGTAAACATTAGTAAAACAAACAAACAAATACATAAATTAATGTTACTCTGTGTGTTTTTGGATAGTTAAAATTGTGTCTCCATGTGATTCTCTAAGACAATTTTATTATATATATATATTATATTTTATATTATATTTTATATTATATTTATTATATATATTTTATATTATATTTTTTAATATATTTTATATATATATATTTATATTTTTTGTATTACACTTTATGGTTTACCAATAAATACCATGAATAACTCCTAAATAATAGTATATTAAATAATATAAAAAATAATAAAATAAATATAAATAATATATAAATATATAAAAAGTAAATACCATGAATAACTCCTAAATAATAGTATATTAAATAATATAAAAAATAATAAAATAAATATAAATAATATATAAACATATAAAAAGTAAATACCATGAATAACTCCTAAATAATAGTATATTAAATAATATAAAAAATAATGAATAAATATAAATAATATATAAATATATAAAAAGTAAATACCATGAATAACTCCTAAATAATAGTATATTAAATAATATAAAAATAATAAATATATATATATATATATATATATATATATATATATATATATATATATATATATATATATATAAAGTAAATAAATACTGTGTGTGTTTTTGGGTAGTTCAAACTGTGTTCATGTGATAGTTCTCTAAATTCATATTGCATATTTTGCATTCTTACCATATTTTTCATATTGTGCTCTGTTTACACATTGCTTATTTCTAAAGTATATGTAGATGGACGGATGTGGTTTGGATTGTTAAAACTGTCTGGGTGAGTTCTCTAAAGAAACTATATAACTCAAATAACATCTTAAGATCTCTCTCATATCTCTCTCTCTCTCTCTGTGAGTGTGTGTGTGTGTGTGTGTGTAGGGGTGGTAAAGTTAAACACATTTGCCCCTGAGTGACATTTACAGGGTTAGGCAGAACATCCCTCCTTTCATTTGCCGCTCCTCATCACCACGGGTTACACAGCTCTGCAACCAAGAATGACTGAACAACCAGTGTGTGTTTATGTGTGTGAGTGAGTGAAAAAGAAAAAAGACCACAAAGTCGCTTCTGAGAAACGGCGTCAAACAGCAAAGTTATGTTAAAGCAAACGACGCAGACGCAAAACTAATCCCCCTCCCTGTGAAAGGAGCAAACACACACACCACTAAAAACACACTGAGCATCTATAAAGCACACACACAGAGGAAAGACATTAAAGCAAGAACCGGTGTGAAAGTAGAGTGTGTAAGTGCAGTGTTTGTGCTCTATTCCTCAAATAATGTGTGCTGTTGAGGAGATTATTGACTGAGTGCACCTTTTTCACCAGCCGGACCAGAACACACAGACATTTCTAATCATCATATCTACAGACCAGAACACACAGACATATCTAATCATATCTACAGACCTGAACACACAGGCATATCTACACTCAAAAAAATTATATGTTGGCTTTAATTAATTTTAATTTGTCAACAGGTTCCACATAACTGGATTACGTTAAAAAAAAACATAATTTGTTAATGTAACTTCAACATAATATTTATGTAATTTTAAATTACCCAATTTAAGTAGTCTCAACGTGAATTTTTAAAGGCTTCCTGACATGATTCAAAGGCATTTTATTGTATTCATTCATCCATTTATATTTCATTTGACTCAGTGACATTTAATTAAATTGATAGACTTTAGCAAGCTATTTGCTAGCAGAAGCACATATTAGCATCTTGAATGCTAGGATTTACATGCTCCTTCATTCAAAGCAATTGAAAATAATGAAAGCAGTCGACAGGCAAACAAAATGCTCCACTCTTCTCCACAATGGTAACCCACTGTAATTTAAATGGTTTAATAATTCCAATGTAATTTAACATTAAACACTATTACACACTATCAAGTCTTCCCCTTTTCTAAATTTCTCAAAAAACAAACATAAAATAACACTTAATTTTAACATTTATTCTCTCTTAATTCAACCATATGCAAATCATGCTGGGAACTAAAAGCACTGCCCAGTTTCAGTTAAGGCGACACAAATCAATCATGTAATCCAACACAAACGGATTAAGTAAACTTAAGTTGTTCGTAGATTTAAGCAGATTGAACACAAGAAAATTAAGTTCGGGCAAAATGGCCGTCGGCTCGCACTATACTGCCACCCTCTGGATGTACACTTTTTTTACTTAACATAAATGGTTTGTGTTTAGACAGCACATTAGGATTTTGTACTGTCAAGTTGAGACACAATTACAAAGACCTTCATAGAAAAAAACATGTAAAGTCAAAAAACACAATTATTATAAGTAAACTATATATAAATATATTATGTAAAGTGCACAACCTCCCTAGTGCATTTTTTTGGAGTGTAATCATATCCACAGAACACACATACATATCTAATCATCATATCTAGACATATCTAATCATATCTACAGACCAGAATACACAGACATATCTAACCATCATATCTAGACATATCTAATCATATCTACAGACCAGAATACACAGACATATCTAACCATCATATCTAGACATATCTAATCATATCTACAGACCAGATTTTTGTAATATATCTAGACCGATCGTTTTTCATACATGAAGTTAAATTAAATTAAAGAAACCAAATTAACTACTATACGAAAATAAATGTTTCCTTGGGAACTAGCTGAAATATTTTTGCAATATTTTATTTTAGTTCACATTTATTTTATTTCAAGCAGAAAAAAATGTGTTTTTATGATTTTAGTTTTTTTTTAACTCTGATAGCCAGACAAATACACTCTGCCAACCACCTACAAAACCAAACCCTACTATCATAGCAGTGAGTTTTACAAAGACTCTCCGCAACATTTGTATTCATAATTCATAAAATTTCTAAGGAACTTGACATTTTACGTTGATTTTTAAATGAACCGTCTCTAAAAGAGAGTAATAACCCTGACTTTCGGAGGAGCATCTGCACCACATTCCTGCTCTCTCCTCTGACAAGCTCAATCTGTCACTCGCTCTCCATCTCTGAGGGGTTTGAATGTCGACTGGATTCATGTTGATGAATCGCAGGCTGTTAACTCGACTCAACTCCAGAATCTTCCTGGACAGCTCATGATAACAGACCATTAAACCTGTTCATCACAGCAGACCCAACACACAAACACATACCACATCCATCTGAAGCCCATCTCTCTCACAAACACACTAGAGCATTTAGCTGTAAATCCTAACAGGCTGATTTCTAAACGGGTTTGTATGGAAAAATCGAACGGATTAATGAAGCGTCAGGAAAGCAAACTATGACAGATTATAGAGTCATCAATCAAACACTCACCGTACAGCATGAGCTCCAACTTCTTCCGGTCGATCCGGAATCTCTCCTCCACACACTCCGGATCTGAAGGCTCCTGGTTCTGAGGTTCAGATCCTTCATCTTCCTCATCCTCATCCTCCTCCTTCTGGTTCTGGTCCAGTTGTAGACGGTCGCAGGGCTCTGGTTCAGGAGACTCCGGCACGGTGCTGCACTTCTCGGAGCCTGCCATAGCAAAAGTGTGTGTGTGTCCATCAGGGTGACCAAGGAAACGGTAAAAAGAGGGGCCCAGAGAAACCCCCACCACACACACACAGACACACACACCTCAGAACAGAGCAATACTACATCACACCTCTCTAACAAAGCACATGAATCTCACTATTCAGAAGTCTTTTTAAGTATCATTCCTGTTAAAGGTTTATTACTGGAATGGATAGTTCAACTTTTGAAGAACTTTCAAAGTTCTTTGGATTATTAAAAATGTTCTTCGCATTAAGAAAAAATTATTCTTTTCAGAACTGTTCACTGAAATGTTTTTTTTGGGGGGGGGGAACCAGAAGTACTTCTTCAATTGGATCGCTTTAAAAGTGTAAAATAAAAACTCAAATGAGTCACTTTTTTATAGACCATTTCAAAAGATGTAAACAACACTGGCCCAGAAGCACTTCCTGTTTCAGTTTTTTAACACTACATAAAAGCTGGGATAAAATACAACCAACAGAACATTCAAAAACTGAATCAAAGAGTTAAACAAACATCTTTAAGATTTTTCTTTACATGTGAAATAAAGAAAACAGTTACAAACTGAAACAGGAAGTGCTTCTGGGCCAGTGTTGTTTACATCTTTTGAAATGGTCTATAGCCATAGCCACCATTACAACATTGAATTGAACTACAACATGACTGAGTGGAACAGTCACACTATTGTCTTCTTCTTTACAGCTTTCAAAACTTGTTAATTTTACAACTTTAACACAGTTTTATCCTGTTTATTACTGTGAAGCTGCTTTGAAACTGTACAAAGCGCTATGTGACTTGACCATTTAATGAAATTGCTAACACACAAAAATCCAGACATTAAAGAGATTTGATTTTTTTTTGTCTGTGGAACTGCTTTTTCTAAAACATTTTTCATTAGGACTCCTATTATTATCAGGATTGAGATTCAATAAATGTTTTTAGGATTTACACAACTTTGAGGATTTTTTTTTTTTTACAGTCAAAATACAATCCGCATTTCATCAGCATCAGTATTTCTGATTTTTACATAATTTCTTACTTGGGATGTTTGTCGATTCTGACAGGAATCCTGTACACATTCCTTCAGGATGGTCTGTGGGAATGTGTTTATTGGTTCCCGTAGGCACTGGACAAGAGTGTTTCAGACTCCGGCTTCAGGGGGAGGGGAAGCGGTTTCGGGAACAATACCGGACACGACCCTCCGTTAACAACACGGTTACCTGGCAACACATTTGTGTACAGACAAGCAGGAAGATAAAGGATGAAAGTAAGTCATGCTCTTAAAAACACTGAATCATGGCAACGTGTGTTTTTCACTTTTCACTAAAAATAATTCCAAACTATACAAGTTAAACGAAATTCAACCGAGCAACTTAACCCTGTCAAGACATTAAATAATACTCAGAAAAAACTTTGTTTTTTAAAAAGGAACAGTATAGACAAAATATAAGAGAAAAATTAATTGAATACTTAAAATGCATATATTATAAATATCAGTTTCTACCAATAATATGTCTTATTAAAGGGATAGTTCACTTTGAAATTAATATTTGGTATGTATTAGCTTACCTCAAGGGCATCCAAGATGTCGGTGTCTTTGTTTCCGCAGTAGTTTCAATTTGGATATTTTTAGATCAAAGCGTTCGTGTCTGTCAGTCATATAATGGAGGTCTATGGTCACCACCTCAAAGAGCATGCACAGAGAAGTCCAAATTAAACATGATTTAATGACTCATAAATGTAAGCACACTTTGATGGCCTAAGACACGAAACGAGAGGTTTGTGTGAGAAAACAAACAGTATTTATATCGTTTTTACCTCTTATTACCTGATCGGAGGGTGCGGGCGCTTTGTGGCTGTAGTAACATGAGTTAAAAACGATTTAAATACTGTATTAAATACTTTTATGATCAAAGCTCTGTAGTTTTAAAACATAATGCAATACAATGATGATTGACCTTCCTCAGAAACCTGATAGTACTCACATTTTAACATGATTTTCTAAAATATGCATTATCAAGTTGCTTCAGTAACTGTTTTTCAAGAAACATTACTAACAACAAAAAAAAACTGTTCTTTTATAAAAAATCAGTAAAGATTTCAAAGCAAAAAGAGACGTGAATCGCAACCTGAAGGAGAATGTGTTTACTATTAAGATAAAAGGGCTTTTACTTGCTAAATTGGCTCTAGGAGAAGTTCGTTAAACTTGATTTAGAGGCTGATGCATCAAATATGACACAGGGTTAAGTTTTAAAGTTGACTTGTGGAAATTTTTACAGTGACTATGAGAGAACAAGAAAAAAAAAGCATTCCCCTGCGGTCCTACAAACTTCTAATAAAACATCTAAAGTTGCTTGACATCTATTTTCCTGTCTGTCCTTCAATATTCTGCTCAGTTCCACTCAATCTCTCCTCTGCTCAATAATTCAAACCACATATTGCTGCTTATCCTTCAAACTTTAACTTTTTAAAAACTTTAGTTGGCTGTCAATCCAACATTCAATATTTGTCTTGACAAACTCTTGTCCAGTTTTACATTGATGTTCGTGTGTAAGTTTGACACATTTAGTCGAATTTCAGTCTGGATGATGGAACAATAAAGATTTGCATTTAACATTAAGCTTCAATAAAACACTTTCGGGAGGCTACAAACAGTAACCGTGAATATTTACTCTGTAAGAGCAGGAATCAGGACAATTCTGGTCATTTTCTGCCAGAACATTTTCTGCATACTTCTGTTTACTTTAAAATAAATGGACCGAATCATTCACAATGAGGCCCTTTCCTGACTATGTTTGGATGTGCAAGTATTAAACTGTTGGTGAGATGGGATGAGATAATGTTAAGGCCTTTACCATGTTTGGTCTAAAACGCATTTCCCGTAGGACAACAAATGGGAGTACATTATCTGTTATCTTTGCAGCACTGTGCTATGAAGAATGCACAAAATAACATTTTAGCAACAGTGTAAAAGTGATTAGCACATAACAGGCACAATACCGACATGGATCACATGACTAAACTCACGTCACCGTTTTCAGATACCCCCGGCTTCACTGTTCACACACGGCGGAGTTTCTATCGTCATCACCGGCGGCCATCTTGTCACAGACAAGCTGATATAAGATGAGTGGTCAGCATGAACACAAATACTCTTATCTCGTTGAAATCTTCTCTGACGTTTATAACAAACCAAACTGTTTGAAAAGCGGTATAAAATTGAGCAAGTTACGGTTATTTAAATAGTACATGTACCATTAACACAATGTTACGAGTGAGCGAGCTGCCTGTGACAAGATGGCCGCCATGTGCAGACGTCGACCTCCATTGGCCAGCAGCGTGGACGACATATCTAGCCTTTATCGATATCTATGGTTCACACTACAACGCGAAAACGGCGTTTTCAAATGTATCCACTTTGGAGATTGTTTTCCAAAAGATAAGTTTTTTAAAACGGCGTCTTAGTGTGGATGAAAGGCCAAAACGGAGAGAAAAATATACGTTTTCAAACGAAAACGTATTAGTGTGGACATGGCCAGACCTGTCTACGTGACTGTGGCGTTTGTTGGTGAGCCTGGGTCAAATCAGTTTGAGGTTTTATTTAATGAAATTTGTTTACAGTAAAGAATACACAACAACATCATTTTGGTTTAATAAACTTTATTTAAACTTTCGTTTGGAGTAAGTGCGCACACTCTTTAACGTTTAGTTTAAGTTTATTCTTACCGTTCTGTTTGTTTGTTTGATACCTGTGTCCCGTGCAGGTCCCGTGAGCTGGAGCACCATCAAAAGGGGTTGGAGTGGAAACGAGGGCATATATATATGGTTCCGATGATTGGGCCACAACCATTCCGGTTTCTTCTCCGGGGGAACTCCAAGGACTATTTTGCTTGCTTTTCTTTTGTTTGTTTATAAGAAGTATATTTATTAAGTGAAGTCATTTGATTTTTGAGGTGTTTGTTTATGTATATTGGGTGTTTTCATATTCGTTTATTGTGTGTAATGGCCATTATATGTCTTTGTATCCCCCTTTCTGTGTTAATTGGTGCTGGCCACCAAGGTATACGTTTGTTTCTATATGTGAGTGTTCTTGAGAGGCAAATGCAGTGACCCATCGCTATTGTAAGTTTTTTTTTTTTTTTTTTAATTTAATTTTTGGTATGTTTGGTTAACCACCATTGGGTTAGCATTGGTTTTACTTTTGTAACCCCATCCTGTGGAAATAAACCCCTAAACGCTTGCAGTAGCCTGCTGCCTCCGTGTTCCTTTATCCTTTACTGGTCACATCTATCACAGTGACTAAATATATAAGTTTCCCTATGTTTCAGGCACACTTCTGTTGGGTGGATTCTGATTGGCTGTCAGTGTTTTTATCATCATTAGTTGAAAATAAAAAGAAAATGCTCTGATTGTGATTGATTCCAACAATATCGTTCCTCCTATCGTTATACTTGTGGTGTGAACTTATGGTATGGTATGGATAGCTGAAGCTTCTGCTGCCACCATGTGGTTATCAAATGTACTACAGCACTGATCTACATTATTACTAATGTGTAATGAAATATAAATTAGCTTTCAAGTTTTAAAAACCAACAAATAAAGTCCCTGGCCTGGCAATAACTGAAGGTTTCAAGAAACCCACCTCATTGGAAATGACACTTATAAGAGAAACTCACATAATCTAAAACTCTCTGTGGAGCTTTCTAAACCAAAACACAATCTGAATGTAATTAAACTCATAAAACACTTTTAGGAGATGAGGAAATGTGTAACCATAGCAACAATGCCATCTGAAGATCTCTCTCACACACACACACACACTTAGTAGCAATGTGGTTTATTTTCCTCAATTGTAATCTGCATCTGTTTGACCAGGTCAGACATCAAACAGAAAGAAAACATGAGAATGAATTTGTGAATCATGTAGTGAAAGATGCTTTAATCTACTTATCTACATATATTTGTATTTACACATCAATAATCCGTAGAAACTGTGGTAATATCATGCTTTGGAAAACTATTGGTGATAACACCACAGTATTTTTTATCATGGTATCAAAACAGATTTCCTATAAAGGACAGATCTGTGATTTTTTCCATCATCCCTCCAATAGTCAATTCATTTTAATTTCATCTTCATGCATGAGAGAAATTCACACCTAGAAAAAAAATAAAATAATAATTAATCTAAAAAAAAGCCAGGAACATTAAGGGAGAAAATGCATTTTGAGACGCATGAAAGCCAGGGGTTTGATTTCACTGCCTTCAAACCTGTGCATCCGTAAACGTCGCATAACTTCACCAGACAGACTTTTGTGCCTTTCGATTTCCACTGAAATCATACAGGTTTTGAAGGACATGAGGGTGAGTAAAAACAAAAAAAAATCCCCTCATTTTAATTTTTGGATGAACTATTGCTTTAATAACACATCCCCCCTAATAAAATCACCAGTTTTGTGTTTCAACCCTAATGAGAATAACATTATGCAAACATGCTGTTCTCATACAAGAAACACTTAAATGGCACTTGAATGGTAAATTCATGTTATAAAGGTTGTACAACTTTAGAAATGAGTCTCTGTGCTAATGTCAAAACTAACATTTAGCTTGAGAGCTACACATTTAAAAGGGTAGTTCACCAAAAACAATGTTTTACTCACAGTAATGCCATTCACAAAATAAGATATTTAGTCTGAATAGTCACACAAAGCATCACATGACTTCTGAAGACCTGGAATATAGTGCACAAATCATACACACTAGTGTCAGGTACTTTTCTGTCATTCTTAGAGTATCATGAGGGTGAGTGAAACGACGCCCATGTTAGAAAACAAACATACCCAAAACAAACCCTCAAACACAGAACTAGATACAAATGTAAAAAACAATGCAGATGTCTATATTAGTTCATTGTCATGATCTCTGACTTCTTTATAAAACTGCATTGAGTCTGTATCAAATTTGTTGAGTAAAAAAAAGTTTGTAACATCAGTCTCTGCTCAGCGGGACGATCTTCATGATAGTTCAGCCCAGTGTCAATAACAGGACAGATATGAGTTAGATCGTAAACGCTGGCCTTTAAACACTAATATCAGCTCAGTTCTTTAAATGTCTTGGCTGAAACTCATCCAGGAAAGAACTGAACTGTTCCTCTTGTACGTGTTGTCCGGTCCAGATGATATTCTGCATCACGAGAGACTCTGTTACCTGATGTTGAGAAGTTCCTCTCGGAGCCAGCCGGGCAGACTCTGACCCATTTTATACAGCAGTTTAGAGAGCTCAATATTACCGTCTCGGTAGTAGTTCCTCAGAAACACATGAGACTGACAGAGACAAACAGTCCATGTTAATTTATACGACTTTACACTATTTAAAGCTACACTGTGTAACTCTTTTTAGGGCTGTCAAACGATTAATCGCGATTAATCGCATTCAAAATAAAAGTTTGTGTTTACATAATATATGTGGGCATAGTGTTTATAATTATTTTGTATATATAAATACACACACATGCATGTATATATTTCAGAAAAATGTGTTCTTAATATATCAACTATTTATATTTATACATAATATTAATTATGTATAAATATATATAAAGTATATACTTTCAGATTTTTCTTAAATATATACATGCATGTGTGTGTATTTATATATACAAAATAATTATACACACTACGCCCACATATATTATGTAAACACAAACTATTATTTTGAATGCGATTAATCGCGATTAATCGTTTGACAGCCCTAACTCTTTTAGTTTATTCTTAGCTAAAAACACTTAGTTCTTTCAAAAATATATGTGCTCGTTAATGTACATTTACTTCGTTCAAGTAATAAAGTATTCTCGTGAGTGTATAATATGCCATTGAAAATACATACGGGTAAGGGGTTCTAATGTCGGTCGCTATGTTACTCCTCCATCTTGAAAGTACATTAGCCAAAGAGGGACATACCCGTTAATTCAAGCTTCGCATTTCGCGTTTACGTTTGAGTTAACACTCATGGACGAGGTCGAACTGGAAGCCATGCTAATCTTGGACTACATTGGCCACCGTAGGAGTTAAAACGAAATCGGAATTGAGAGAAACATAAACTAATATTCACCGGATGGTCATATACCTTTTCACCACTAGATGGGGGTAAAAATCACACAGTGTAGCTTTAAATAAACTCAAAATTTCACAATGATTGTGGACAGTGGATAAGGCCAATATGTCAAAAGTAAATTTTAACCAAAACATTTACCTTAATTGAAGCCATGCACTTTATTTCTCAACATTGTTGCTTAAATGACTTCTAATTAAATTATATTGAATTAGTGCCTGAGCATCGGTAACGATCACCAGTGAGAGTGAGACCACTAGAGGGCACTCCAACCCGGACAATCACCACACAACTACACACTCCATTCCCCATAATCCTTTGCCCAGACCATCATCACATGACTTTCTGTTGGGGCTGTCAAACTGGATTAATCGCATCCAAAATAAAAGTTTGTGTTTATATAATATATGTGGGTGCACTGTGTATAATTATTTTATATATATATATATATAAATACACACAGATGCTGGTATATATTTAAGAAATATTTTCATGTATATACTGTATAAAGATTTTTATATAATTTATATTACACGTAAATATGAATATTTTATATATAAATAATATTTTTTTCTTAAATAGACATGCATGTGTGTTATATATATATCTCACATCCAAAATAAAAGTTTGTGTTTACATAATATATGTGCGTGTGGTGTGTATAGCTATTTTGTATATATAAATACACACTCATGCATATATATATTTAAGAAATATTTGCATGCATATACTTTATGTATATTTATACAGAATTAATATTATATATAAATATAAATATTTGATATATTAACAACACATTTTTCTTAAATATATACATGCATGTGTGTGTATTTATATATACAAAATAGTTATACACACTACAGACACATATTATGTAAACACAAACTTTTATTTTGGATGTGAGATATACTGTATATATAACACACATGCATATGTATTTAAGGAAAAAATATTATATTTATATGTAAAATATTTATATTTACATATAATAATCGCAATTAATCGTTGCCCAGCCCTATTTTATATATATATATATATATATATATATACACAAAATAATTATACACAGTGCACCCACATATATTATGTAAGCACAAACTTTTATTTTGAATGCGATTAATCACGATTAATCATTTGACAGCCCTACTTTCTGTAAAACTGCTTTGAAGTGTATTGTAAAAAGCGTCACAAATACATTTGACTTTGACTTGACTAGATGTTGTGCTGGCGTTAAGGTGTGTGTGTGTGTGTGTGTGTGGTACCTGTGTGTCCATGTCCATGTATCTTTGTCCTTTACTCTTCCCTAAACACTTAGTCTGTCCTCCGTCCAGCAGTTGACACCAGAAGCCTTTCTTCGGGTCAAACCTGCAAAACATCATATGGTTAATCAGGGAAAATACTCAGGACACAGACATGAAGTGTAGAAAGGTCATCAAAAATCTTGCAAAAATATCCTGATATTTGTTTTAAAATGTATAGTTGATGCTGATAGAGGCCAAGTATTAACCTGTCACTATATACAGTATATATGAATTTTGGCAGCTCAAACTCACGCCAGTATTTTGTGATAGCTGACTCGATTCTCCAAACTCAGAAACGTCTGGATCTTCTCCATGACTGAAGCTGGATCTGTTTTCAACGTCTGACCGTCCACAACCAGAATCTGTGAGGGTGTAATGCATGAAATATTATAAAGAAAAGCCCTATATAAGACCATACAGCCTGATACATACACACACACACACCTGACTGTGGTGGTAGTGGTCGAGCCAGCGCTTGAGGTGTGTGGCGTACCACCCTGGAGCCAGGCAGCGCTTCTGCAGAATCTGCAGCTTCACAGGTGCATTGTGGGATGCGGTAATGACAGCATGGAAAGAGTATTTCAGGGCCACAGAGTCAGCATGAGCTCTCTGATGCTGAAGAGAAAAAAAATAATATTTTAAATATTCAGAAATTAATGAATAAATAAATTAAAAAAAAAAATAAGTAAGAAAGAAAGAAATATATAAATTATTTTGTATATTTTAAACAATAATGAGTTGTTAGTATACATTGAAGGTTCAAACTCAGTCAAAAAAATAAATAAACTAAGCCGACTAAAGTACAAACCACGTTCGTCGTGGAAATGTTGATACTATATGATAATCATTGTACAGTAAGTGCAGAATCACGATTTTAAATGGTTTGGTTATATAAATATACCAAACCATTTAAAATCGAAACTTTAAAGGAGTAGTTCACTTTAAAGAAAAACATTTGCTGATAATTTACTCACCCCCATGTCATCCAAGATCGAAAACATGAGAATGAATTTGAATGAACAAGATCATTCTTCAGTCGAAAAGAAAATAAGTTTTTTTTTATGAAAACATTCCAGGATTTTTCTCCATATAATGGACTTCAATGGGGACCAAATGGTTCAAGGTCCAAAAGACAGTTTCAGTGCAAACTACAAACTGTTCAGAGCTTTAAAAAATTCCAGACGATGAATAAGGGTCTTATCAAGCGAAACGATCGCCCATTTTAAAAAATATAACAAATTTTAAGTTTTATAAGCTCAAATGGTCGCCTTGCTGTTCTGTGACGCATGTTCGTGACTCTCCTGTTCGAACTCGTTCATCAAAATAAACAAATCTTTTTTCGAGTAATTTTGTTCATTCAACGAACTAAATAAACGAGTTGACTCGGGAAAAGATTTGTTCATTTTGATGAACAAGTTCGAACAGGAGAGTCACGAACGCGCATCACAGAACAGAGCAAGGCAACCATTTGAGCTTATAAAACTTAAACTTTGTTACATATTTTTTAAAATGAGCGATCGTTTCGCTTGATAAGACCCTTATTCGTCATCTGAAATCATTTAAAGCCCTTTGAACAGTTTGTAGTTTGCACTGAAACTGTCTTTTGGACCTTGAACCGTTTGGTCCCCATTGAAGTCCATTATATGGAGAAAAATCCTGGAATGTTTTCATCAAAAACCTTAATTTCTTTTCGACTGAAGAAAGAAAGACATGGACATCTTGGATGAGGGTGACTAAATTATCAGTAAAAGTTTTTTTAAAAGTGAACTACTCCTTTAATATCCTGACATTTTAATTGTGATTACTACCATTTTACTATAAACACCACTGCTAAATGGTTGGTTCCCAAAGCAAACCTATGGTAAATGAGTGGCGTATGGGTACCTGGTACCAGGCGAACGCTCGGTCTGCAGGATCACTGAGGACCGTGATGATTTTAGCTCTGGGCAGGAGCGCTGCGGCTCTCGACGGGGCTACAACCGAATCAAAATAATTGGCACTTTTTTCAAAATAATAATCAGAGCTGCCATTGGACGGGACGGGGAAATATTCCATATACCTGCAGGAGAGAGGGAGCAAAACAGAAATGAATACAGTGTGAAGATGAACAGCGTGTGTGACGTCTGCGGACGCTCACCAGTCGATGCCTCGGTGATAGTTGTACCCGCTGAAGAACTGAATCTCCTCAAACGTCTCTTTACTGGGGTAATTACTGGTCAGATCAGGGTGCATCCCCAGAAATAAATAAAGAGCAGTTGCTCCTGAAAAGCAAAGAAAGAGAAAATATAACATGAACACAAAAGGAGATAATTTGAAGGATGTTAGTGACCAAACAGTTGATGGACCCCATTGACTTCCATATTAATTTCTTCCATTCTATGCAAGTCAATGGGGACCAATCATATTCTTCAAAATATCTTCTTTTGTGTTGAGGGTGAGTAAATGATGACAGATTTATTTATTTGTATATTTATATATATTTATTTTTTTGGGTGCACTATCACTTTAATTATGGAGAATACAGATATTTTATATTTGATTGCCAACAAATTTACAAAGCAACTATTCGAGCAGCAGCTACAAATTAAAAGTGAAGGATAACTCCAAGCTGAAGTTGGATATCGGCTACAGCAATCAGCTTCATTAAACGCTCTAACATGCTCTTTTAACATCGGCATTTAACATTTGGTTTTCAAAATCTGGGAGATTTGTGCGGGGACCGTTCGGTGCGCCGTGGGTGGGTTTGCTCGCTTTCGGGTTGAGCTTTCAGCGACTGCGCGAATAGGTTGCCAGGTTGAGATGACTGGATTGTGTGAATATAATGTATTTAATACAAGATCTGGCAACTGGTCAACATTAGACAAACATATTGATCTGATTATTCATAAAGGATTTTGGGTCATGCAAATTACGGGAGTTCTCCCGGGAGAAATAATAAACCGGGAGGGGTAATAAATAATGATAATAAATTTTATTTATAGTGCACTTTTCATTCGCGAACAAATCTCAAAGTGCTACAGCAAACGTTAGAATGGGCAAGATTCGTAAAGTCAAAAATGAGCAAGATTCGTTTTCAAGTCATTAAAAACGGGGTCAGGAGATAGGGCTAAAAAAACGGGATAAACCCGGGAAAAACGGGAGTGTTGACAGGTATAATTTACAGAGACAGAATGATGGATTTGTGCTTTGAGTGATAAGCCAGGGTGAGTACAATTATAATGTATTTTTTTCAAAATTCTCCATCTAAAAGTGACCAAAAAAACATTGTTAAAACAGTTAAGCTGAAAACAATTCAATTTCGTGTTCGTCCTCTATTTTAAAACCCATCAGCCGCCACTGACAATATATATCGCATTCATTATTCACACTGTAGTCAGTGCAAACAGGTTTGATTCTAAAAGGATCTGACGGTCGTTCTGAATGTGTCCACAGGATGGCGCTGTTAATCCTCACCGGTCTTTTGAGGGCCGATGAGCAGCAGCTTTGGGAAGCGGTCGCAGGTTTTCTCTTTTGACCAAATGTCCTTGTGTCTTTTATCCTCACAGGGGTCCTGAACACAAGATCACACACACAGCTGAGAGATTTCACCGAGACTTGAGCGACTGACACGAACTGCTGGACTTTATTCAAATGAGAAGTATGTTTCAAATGCAGTTTGGATAGTAGATTTAGATTTATACTCTGAAATCGCACTGACACAGACCTGCCAGAGCGGCTCGGCGTCGGACGGGAACAGCTGGAAGTATTTCTCCGCGAGCTGCGTTGGAGGAAGCGTCTGTAGTTTCAGATGAGTCCATGTGAGCAGGAAGTTCAGCAGCCGTTTGAAGGTGTACAAGCCCAGGCGGTCATTCCCGTAGTTTGACAGGTGAGTCATGAATATGCTAATCTGAGGAGGAAGAAAAGACACTTCAGCCAATCAAAACTATTTTAAGGCTGTACTTAGCATATTCCACACCAAATATGTTCCATACGGTCTGACATCATAGATCAATGTATGTGAACAGCATGTGATCTGTACATTGTGGTCACATGACCTCATTACGTTGCATGTTTAATTAGATGACTGGTACCATTAGTTGTTAAACGTGTCTCATGACTCTTATGAAAGTGTTCAGAGATGCTATTAAAGGGATAGTTCACTTTGAAATTAATTTTTTGGTATGTTTTAGCTTACTTGGCTGTGGTTACGAGAGGTAAAAACGCTATAAATACTGTTCGTTTTCTCACACAAACTGCTCGTTTCGTGTCTTAGGCCATCAACGTGTACTTACATTTAATTTGGACTTCTCTATGCATGCTCTTTGAGGTGGTGACCATAGACCTCCATTATATGACTGACAAGAACGGTTTGACCTAAAAATATCAAAATTGAAACTACTGTGGAAACAAAGACACCTACATCTTGGATGCCCTTGAGGTAAGCTAAAACATATTAAAAATCAATTTCAAAGTGAACTATCCCTTTAGTAGCATCTCTCAATAAAAAGTTTGTAATAAAAACAGTGCAAGAATTGTTCAATTTGATTCGTTTCTCCGAATCTGTTCAAATGAATCAATTCAAAACTCTGCGAGTTATTTGTCAATCAAATAAAAAAGTGAATGTTTAATTTTCATATATTAAAAAAAAAATTTAAATTTAATTTTTATTTAGATGTACGATTTCAAAGGGGTTATGACATAAAATTCATAAAATATTTTATTTATAATTTTTTAATAATTAAAAAATAATGATTTACGTTGATCAGCACTGGAAACCTCCAAAACGTATTCAGGTAATTTGTTTGGATTAAAAAAACTAAATAATAATATCAGTCTTTCTTAAATTCAATTATTAAAAACATAACTTGGTTAATTTCAATAGCATTATTACCAAAAAAAAAAAAAAATATATATATATATATATATATATATATATATATATATATATATATATTCCTATCAGGTCAAATACAACAATATTGAGATGTTTACTTAATGTCATCAAAATGCTGAACAGGATGAACATTTATTATTTGATAAATAATGTTATTTCTTTTCATATCTCCTCTCTTAATGTATTTGGTATCATTATGTCTCCTTATTTTGATAGTTTGTTTACTACTTGTTTGTCTTGACTTGTTCTCTCTGTTAACATTGCATTAATAAAAAAAAAAAAAAAAAGGATGAACATTTGTATGGCTATATATCCCAGTATCCCAGTCTTACTGCCAATAAGCGCATGAACACAGTGTTGACGTGTAAGTATAGAGACTGACGGGGTTGAGCAGGACGGTGAGGAACAGCTCTCCTCCGTCGATGAGTCGCTCCAGCTCCTGTGGCCCACCGGGATAATCCTTGTGAAAGATGGTGTGTGTGAACAGACCACACGTCTGCCTGGGCAGGACCTGATGAAAACACACACAAATGTGACACCCAGTCAGTCACTGCCTGACTTTATACGTGTGTGTTTGGCTCTTACACACACTCGTGTCTCGTGCAGTGCAGCGCCCGTCTCAGTGAGGGAATAAATAGACGTGAGCTAATGTAATATTCATAACATCTCACACTGAACTCAGGAGCTCAATCTCATTACGAAACCCAAGAAAGAGAGCGAGCAGAATATTAATCTGCTCCTGAAATAAAGCACGACTGAGACACGGTTCTCACACTTGGGTCGGTCTTTGCATGACACGAACACCTTTGACAGTAACAGGGCATGTGGATCTTGTGCCATGAGTGATGATCTCTGACAAACGACTGAACACACTGGAAGTCGTTCAATTACTACATTTTATTTTTAATTTAGTATTGTATCATTTATTTTGAATTTTGATTGGTATGTTAATGTCACTTTTCATTTTACTTTATTTCATGCTATGCTGTAATGTTGAAATTTCTCACTTGTGAGACAAATAAGGAGTACAGGAGCTGTGCATGAACAACAATCGGATTGGATTTGAGCTGAGCTCTGAAGGATTATTTACTATAATAATTATTTTATAACATTTAATATTATTTTATTATTATTTTTAGATATTTTTTTATACCTGTAATTATTTATTTATTTTATATTTTATAGTTATTGAATAATTATTGCATTCAGTTATTTTATAATTATATCATATTTTATTTTATGATAATAAAATAATTATTACATATTAAGTAACTATGAAAATTATTTCATAATGATTTTATTATTACATGTTTATTAGTACCGGGAAACCCAATCATTTTAAAATTATTTCAGTTTTTAATATAAAATCGGATTTGAGCTGAGCTCTGAAGGAAGAATAAAGTCTGAATAAATTATTTCATAATTATTTTATAACATTTAATATTATTTTATAATTATTTTTAGATATTTTTTATATATGAAATTATTTATTATTTTAATATTTTATAGTTATTGTATTATTATTGCATTCAGTTATTTTAAAATGTATAATTATATTATATTTTATTTTATAATAATAAAATAATTATTATAACATAAAATTATTTCATAATGATTTTATTATTACAAAATTATTCATGTTTATTAGTACTGGGAAACCCAATCATTTTAAAATTATTTCAGTTTTTTTATATAGAGTGTGTTTTAAATAATTCAAAATAATTGCATATTTTTTTTCATTAATATTTTAATAGTTATATTTAATAAATTACTTTAGAATTATTAAATATTTAATTCATTTATTTTACAATGTATAATTAATACCTTCCAAATGATAAAATATTTATATCATTTTGTTTATTTTATTATTATAATTACAAAATTATTATTTATGTTTAACACATTTTTCTGCATTTTATGTTGATATTTTTCCTCCAAATGTTTGCAGGTCATTTGTTTCATGTGGTTGAATAACATCATTCATTATTCACTCATTCTACCATACAGAGTCAAGTCAAGTATATTTATATAGCGCTTTTCACAATATAGATTGCATCAAAGCAGCTTCACAGTATCAATCAAAACATAATAACAATGTACGTTTCTTAGTGGAAAAACACCCACGTTGAAAGTAAGTAAAAGCTGTCACTCTTACACTCAATGTGAAGATCAAGGGCAAAATGTGACAGTCGTATGCAACTGTCAGTGTCAGTTTATCAATTCAACTGTTCATTTTGTTGACACACACACACACACACTCACTCTGATGCCACGGTGAATGAAGCCGCGTCTGAATCGAGCGGGTTTGAGGTGTGGATACTCCTCAGTGCTGGTCACTCTGATGTCCCATACGCGCTTCCAGGCCTCGTACAGCTGGATGTGGACGGGATACACACCGGAGTGATGAGGAGCCACGGCGTAACCCAGATGAGTCGGGATAGAGTGATTCTACAGGACCAAATCAACCGCCACAAACACAGAACGACAGTCAGAACTGACAGAGGAATAAAACACTACAGACCCGTGTGTGTGTGTGTGTGTCACCTCAGCAAAGCGTCGGTTCAGGATCATCTGCTCTGATAACACACTCTGGTTATGGAAGCGGTGTGGCTGTATGTGACTCCACATGTGAGGAAACCACCAGAACTCATGAACATATGACAGCAGCAGATCATCACCCAGATCCTCCTCATCAGTACCTGACACACAAACACACACACACACATATATACAGGCTGCCTTTAAAGGAGTAGTTCACTTTTTAAAAAACTTTTGCTGATGATTTACTCACCCCCATGTCATCCAAGATGTCCACGTCTTTCTTTCTTCAGTCGAAAAGAAATTAAGGTTTTTGATGAAAACATTCCAGGATTTTTCTCCATATAATGGACTTCAATGGGGTCCAAACGGTTCAAGGTCCAAATGAGAGTTTCAGTGCAAACTGCAAACTGTTCAAAGGGCTTTAAACGATTCCAGACGATGAATAAGGGTCTTATCAAGCGAAACGATCGCTCATTTAAAAAAAAATAATAATAAAGTTTAAGTTTTATAAGCTCAAATGCTCGCCTTGCTCTGTTCTGTGATGCGCGTTCGTGACTCCTGTTTGAACTCGTTCATCAAAATGAACGAATCTTTTTCCGAGTCAATTCATTTGTTTTGTTCGTTGAATGAACCAAATGACTCAAAAAAGATTTGTTCATTTTGATGAACGAGTTTGAACAGACGAATGAGCATCACAGAACAGCGCAAGGAGACCATTTGAGCTTAAAAAACTTAAACTTTGCTTTTTATTAATTAAATGAGCGATTGTTTCACTAGATAAGACCCTTATTCATCGTCTGGAATCGTTTAAAGCCCTTTGAACAGTTTGCATTTTGCACTGAAACTGTCTTTTGGACCTTGAGCCGTTTGGTTCCTATTGAAGTCCACTATACGGAGAAAATCCTGGAATGTTTTCATCAAAAACCTTAATTTTTTTTCGACTGAAGAAAGAAACATGGATATCTTGGATGACATGGGGTTGAGTAAATTATCAGCAAAAGTTTTCAAAAGTCCTTTAACTGATCAAAAATACAGTATTTTGTAATAATACAGTAAATGCAATTGTATTCTACTGTAATATATTGCGAAATGTAATTAATCCCTGAACTTCCAGCCTCATATTTTTCATTTGTTGTGCAGTTTTCCCTCACCTGCGTGGAAGAACTTCCCCGAGAAGCCCAGGTTAAAGGTGAAGTTTGGAATGGACCTCCGCAGCTCATTCTGGGTTTCAACTAACGCCTGAGAAGATACACACACCACATGCTCTCACAAATCTACACATAATTCATTAACATCCGCATTCTGAAGATGATTTTGTCCAGAGCAACTCCAGCAGAGTAAACACACACACACAACATGATCCGGACATACAGTATTTTCATAAGATTGTTCCAGAAATCTTTTTTTTTTGTGTTCCATGAAAAAAAAAATCTAAATAAAGATGCCACTTTATAATATTTAGCTTTCCAGATTCTAGCTGTAATTTGGCTTGTGATTTCCCAAACCAATTCTCTCCATCTTCCCTTAGTTTCCCTAAACTTCTAATAATAACCGTGGTAAAAAGCTTAACCCTCTGGGGTTGTTCGTTTCAAGAGTCACACTCGGGTTGTTCGGGTCCAAATGGACCCAAAGTGCGGGATTAATATTTAAAAAAAAAAAATCATGATTTTTTTACTCGTTTTTTATAATGTTTTTTCTTTTCTTTTTTGGTGTTTTGAGAAAATTAAAAAAAAAAAATTATAATTAGTATTAATGCAATAATTATGACAAAATTTCCCCCCATTGAACATAATTGAAAAAAATATTTTTTTAAAAAATAGATATTTTTTATTTTTTTAAAGCTGTATTTCATTTTAGAGTCAAGCCTAGGCCTCATAAAAGCAATTTTTGAAATTAGATGGATGCCATCTAGTGGACAAACTGAGCATTTAAAAATGCAAAACTCATGTATAATCTGAATTTTTTGGTGTGTTTGTGTATAAAAGTGTGTTTGTGTGTGTGTGGATGTGTCTGTTTTGCACTCTTGATGTTTTATAGATTCACTCCTTCACTGTTGTGTGCTTTTTTTCATGATCGTTGCTGATTTGTAGATTGTACGCACAAAAAAACTCAGTATTTTCACATTTTTGCCAATTTCCCGTTAATTTCCTATGCAGGTCCATTTGGACCCGAACACCCCAATTGTGACTATTTTTTACAAACACTTAGACTTTTCAAATCCTGTCCCCAATTTTTTTTTTGGTGTTCATATACCAAATACCAATAAAGTCACCAAGTTTCGGACCATTCCGAGGAAGCTGTGATTGTTTTAAAAAAAAAATTAAATTCTTCGGGTCCATTTGGGCCGAACAACCCCAGAGGGTTAAACAAAAGCAGATGCTAGAGTCGATCTCTTTAACGCACCTTCACATCCGACACCTTCATCCTGGTCCCTTCCTTGCCCACGAATATATCATCGATGTCCACCAGTATGAAGCGCTCCAGGGACAGGGACAGTCTCTTAGCAGTGAGGAAGGACACGGCGTCCACGAACACCAGCTTGTGGAGCCAGAAGGAGAGGTTGTGTCCGAACAGAACCCTCTGGATGCCGTCGTGAAGCCCGAGGTCTTGCACCACAGAGGTGTGCAGAAGAGCCCCGAGCCCAGCGCTCTCCGCAGAACGGGTTTTGGCCAGCAGGACCGGCTCGTAGGTGGAGTGATTAGACTGGAAGACGGTCCAATCGTCCCCGGGAAGAGGACCGCGAACCACCTGACACGGAGACACAGAGACACAGACTGCTTTATTGTTGAAGTTAACTTCAGCTGACGGGCGCTGAACCCTCGTCTGACCTGCTGTGCTCGAGTGACGTGAAGCAGAGGTGATTTCGGGTTGACCGTACAGTCCTTCAGTCCCAGCTTGGAGTGCAGGAACAGAGGAAATCCCTTCAGCTGCGCACTCAACAGACTGTTCTCATTGGCCTAACAGGACAGACAGGAAGTGACATCAGATGATCTCATGCTACCGATAGCAGATTTTGGAACATTACAATCAAGAATTAACACTTTTTAAATATATAAATATAGGTATATATATATATATGAGGGCTGTCAAATGATTAATCGCGATTAATCGCATCCAAAATAGAAGTTTGTGTTTACATAATATATGTGGGTGCACTGTGTATAATAATTTTGTGTGTATATATATATATATATATATATATATATATATATATATATATATATATATATATATATATTAATACACACACATGCATGTATATTTAAGACAAAAATATTATTTATATATAAAATATTAATATTCATATATAATATACATTATATATCAATCTTTGTACAGTATATACTTGAAAATATTTCTTAAATATTTACAAGCATGTGTGTGTATTTATATATATATATATATATAAAATTATATATTAATTATGATTAATCATTTGACAGCCCTAATATATATATATATATATATATATATATATATAGATAGATAGATAGATAGATAGATAGATAGATAGATAGATAGATAGATAGATAGATAGATAGATAGATAGATAGATAGATAGATAGATAGATAGATAGATAGATAGATAGATAGATAGATAGATAGATAAAAAGTGTTAATGGCTAAAACATTTACAATGACAATAAACTGAAATAACTTTTTTTTCATGAGATTTATTCAAACATATATTAATTAAATAATCAAGACATCACTAACAACAGGTTAAGCAAAAAAACATGTACTGAATATGTAATACTGAATTTATTTAGCAAATGGTCTAGCTAACTAATGAGTTTATGAACATTGAATACATTTTTTAGGTAAATGTAACATTAAAGGAGTAGTTCACTTTAAAAAAAAACTTTTGCTGATAATTTCCTCACCCCCATGTCATCCAAGATGTCCACGTCTTTCTTTCTTCAGTCGAAAAGAAATGAAGGTTTTTGATGAAAACATTCCAGGATTTTCTCCATATAATGGACTTCAATGGGGACCAAACGGTTCAAGGTCCAAATGAGAGTTTCAGTGCAACTTCAAAGGGCTTTAAACGACACCATAGTTTGTTAAATGAACCAAATGACTCGAAAAAGGGTTCGAACAGGAGAGTCACGAACGTGCATCACAGAACAGAGCAAGGCGAGCATTTGTGCTTATAAAACTTACATTTTTGTATTTATTTTTTAAATGAGCCATTGTTTCGCTAGATAAGACCCTTATTCATCGTCTGGTGTCTTTTAAAGCCCTTTGAAGCTGCACTGAAACTCTCATTTGGACCTTGAACCGTTTGGTTCCCATTGAAGTCCATTATATGGAGAAAAATCCTGGAATGTTTTGACATCTTGGATGACATGGCGGTGAAATTATCCGAAAATTTTCATTTTGAGATTAACTAATCCTTTAAAGAATCCGTATAAACACTTATTTTATTTTTTTTTGGCAGCTTTGGAACTCCATAGAAACGTTGAAGACCGAGTGTGTGAAACTGATAGAGTCGCTTACCTTAAAGAAGCCGATAATTCCAACTCCAAACTCGATACAGTATCTGTCCAGTAATTCCCTATTCCAGGCGTCCATGTTCACGTACTTCAGGATGTTTTCATACACAATCAGCACAAAGTGTCCCCGCTGTCCGTCTGTTAACGTGGGCATGTCGCCTTTTCCCGGAGATATTTCCGTGCGGTACCGGAATCGCGCAGACTCCAGGATGGCCACGATCTCCTGGCCGAGCTGCGAATACTGACTCTCCACGAACACCAACACGACCGGATCCGACCGATAGCCATCAGACGGCAACGCCCCGCCCACTCCGGCAAGAAAGGGGAGTGGCCGAGAAGAGGTCACGTAGAGGTCATCCGCTGCATGCCCTTCTGTGACCGACGGTTCAAGCTCTCGTTTGACAGTGTACAGGAAGTAGGACGAGAGAAACACACTGAGAACGCAGAGGAAGAAGAGGAAGACGAAGCTGGTCTGTAGCGGCACCTGGCGAACGAGACGGCGCAGGCGGAGCACGCTGGGCATCACACAAATAAACAAACAAACAGCTAAAAGAAGGAAAAACGAAGCTCAATCTACATGTTCACATTCTTTCAGGGACGTAAAACGAGAGGAACCGGACACAGAAATGTCTCTGTGCTTCTATGTGACCATTGCTGAGGCGGAGAGAGGGGGCGGGGCTCTAAACTTGAGTGGATGATTTGTCTGTCCATCATCAGACTGGCTCCGCCCTCTTCCTCACTCTGAGACTCTTGATTGGTCAAGGACAGCTGACGGGGGCCGGCTCTGCTGTGATTCAACGACAATCATTGCTATGGTTTCACAATGGACACCTGCACACATGAAAAAAAACATGTCAGGGAATAAATTACACCGTAAAATGAATATGCTTTATCTAATCAATAAAATTGTGGCAACAGATTACAAGCAATATTATTTATTAAATTGAACAAATTAGAATTGAGTAATAGTTAATCAAATTAATATTCTAATTAATTCTAATTTGTACAATTTAATTAATAAAATTGCTTGTAATATGTTGCCACAATTTTATTGATTAGATAAAGCATATTATTTTTTTCAGTGTAAGAGAAAGAATCTTGTAAATATTGTGAAATGTAACTAAAATCAAGGCCAAACAATTAAAACAAAACTTTTTTTAAATTTTTAAATAATAATATTATTAAATATGAATAATAATGATATTATTATTATATGAATACAACTATATTAACAGTTAAATAATATTACCATAGTTTTTTTTTATTTTGTTTAATATTTTATTAAATAATAATACTCATATTTTTTCTTAAATTCTAATTTAGTAATTTACAGCTAAATAATATTACAATAATTAAAGTCTTATTTGGATTGATATTTAAATAATAAAAATATTATTATTAATATTAATAATAAAAAAAATAATAACAACATTTTTTTTAATTAATCATAATTGTATCAGGAGGAAAAACACAATATATATATATATACATATACATATATATATATATATATATATATATATATATATATATATATATATATATATATATATATATATATATATATTAGGGCTGTGCAAAGATTAATTGCATCCAAAATAAAAGTTTGTGTTTACATAATATATTTGTGTGTGCGGTATATAATTATTTTGTATATATAAATACACACACATTCATGTAAATATTTAAGATAATGTGTTATTAATATATAAAATATGCATATTTATATATAATATAGATTGTGTTTATATATATATATATATATATATACAGTATTTACGTGCACATAAACTCTTAAATATATATATTTATATGTATTTGTGTATACAAAATAATTGTAGACAGCACACACACATATATTATATTAACACAAACTGTTATTTTGGATGCGATTAATTGCAATTGATCTTTGCACAGCCCAAATAAATAAATAAATAAATAAATATAAAGGAGAAAAACTGATTTTTGTGTGTCCTCCCTGATGAGGACGATTCCCTCATTGTAAGAAGATAAATCGTGTGTGTGTGTTCCTCTCAGTAACTCTCTCTCTCACACACACACACACACCTCTGGTGGCGCTGACACCGCGCTCAGGGCATGAGGAGGATTATCAGTCAGATTAGAGACAGTGAGTTCAGACAGCAGGAGTGAAGCGGTTCTGGACGGCAGCGGCTCGCTGTGGATGATGGGTTTGTTCTCGCCGGGTTTCAGAAACTATTTGGGCTGAATTTGCATAGATTTCACACCGTCTTTTGACAGGCCGTGCTTCAACGGGGCTGTGAAATTGTGTCCTGAATCTCAGTGGGTTTAAAAATACCCATCAGATTCCTCCACAAACTCAGAGAGAAGTTTCAGCTGCAGTCGGGCGATAAAAAGAAATCATCGTGCATGTCAACGGATGAACGTGTTAGGATCAGAAAGAATTAGCTGGACATGAGCTGCTCTAATAACCAGAATCGTATTTAAACTAAAAATAAATTCATTTGACGTGTAAGTAAATCCAATAAAACAAGTTGGTGTGTTTCATAAAACGAGATTACACCACATCAAGTGTTGATTATGCAGAGAGCAACTATTTTGTGATGTGTTGCAACTCGCCACACACGTCTGATGTAGACTAGAAGTCTATATTAATTCTGTTTGATAAAGCCTGCAGTGTATTTAACACACCAATGTGCTTACAGAGTTTGTCATTCAATGTAATCAACCAAAAATTAACAGCAAAATCCAACCGAAAAGCTAACATTTACATTAAGTTTCCATTAGTTAAAATTAAATTAACTGTTAATATTAAAATAATATTTTAATATTTAAAATATTAATATTTTAATATACAGATTATTTTAATATTAAAATAATCTGTTAATATTATTGAATGGCCTTGAGCTGACAATTAATGAATTAACAATTAACAGTTGTTCATGGTTATTAGCTAATGCATTCACTAACATTAACTAATGGGACCTTACTGTAAACTGTTACCAAATAAATCACGTGAACATGCAATTACTTACAATTAATTCAATATTTCCGTTTAGCGTCGTAACCAATCACTGACATTTATTTAAAAATAATTATTTTGATGCCAATTATTTAAGAAATTATGATTTTTCTCATTCAGACAGATACAAGCACACACAGAACAGAACAACTTCTGTTCTTGTTCTCAACTTCTAGGGGCTTGTTCTCATTTTGCAGCACTTGCATGTATCAAACTCCCAGAACGTCCCCACTGGGCCTTTGATGTGAGTGTGTGAGAGTTTGAGAAGCGTTGTTGGAGCCGCTGGCAGGAGAATGCATTTGATATATGAGTGTGGCAACAAAAGCAGCGCTGGGACTCTGGAACGGGTCGGCCCATTGTGAGAAGGGGCCAGCCGAACCCTCGGGTCACCAGGAGTCCTCACGCAGTCCCACACTGACACTAACAAACGAGTAGCAACCGCCAGATCTCCATGGAAACGCTGCATGAAGGTCGTGGAAACGGTGAGACAGATTGGAGACCGTCGCTGGGACTGCTGGACTCAACCAGACTCAGAGTTCACCGCGGGATTCTAATGGAATCTACGACTGCAGATAAGAAATCTATTTTGGAACTCAAAACTCAAAATGGAACTCAAAATGGAAACTGAATGAAAATTCTACTTTAATTACATGGGCTGGTTTATAAATCGGTTTTACATTAGTAAGAACTTAGTTCTAGAGGCACAAAAGTAGCTTAAAAGAGTTGTTCAATTAAAAAAAAAAAAAACTTTTGCTGATAATTTACTCACCCCATGTCATCCAAGATGTCCACGTCTTTCTTTCTTCAGTCGAAAAGAAATTAAGTTTTTTGATGAAAACATTCCAGCATTTTCCCCATATAATGGACTTCAATGGGAACCAAACGGTTCAAGGTCCAAAAGACAGTTTCAGTGCAAACGGCAAACTGTTCAAAGGGCTTTAAACGATTCCAGACGATGAATAAGGGTCTTATCAAGCGAAACGATCGCTCATTTAATAAATAAATTAAAAAGTTTAAGTTTTATAAGCTCAAATGCTCGCCTTGCTCTGTTCTGTGACGCACGTTTGTGACTCTCCTGTTCGAACTCGTTCATCAAAATGAACTAATCTTTTTCCGAGTCATTTGGTTCATTCAACGAACGAAACGAACTCGTTGACTCAGAAAAAGATTTGTTCATTTTGATGAACGAGTTCGAACAGGAGAGTCACGAACGCGCATCACAGAACAGAGCAAGGCGAGCACTTGAGCTTATAAAACTTAAACTTTGTTATTATTTTTTTTTTAATGAGCGATCATTTCGCTTGATAAGACCCTTATTCATCGTCTGGAATCGTTTAAAGACCTTTGAACAGTTTGTAGTTTGCACTGAAAGTGTCTTTTGGACCTTAAACCATTTGGTTCCCATTGAAGTCCATTATATGGAGAAAAATCCTGGAATGTTTTCATCAAAAACCTTAATTTCTTTTCGACTGAAGAAAGAAAGACGTGGACATCTTGGATGACATGGGGGTGAGTAAATTATCAGCAAAGGTTTTTTGAAAAGTGAACTACTCCTTAAATCTGCCATAATTAAATGGGGGATGAAGAAGTATGATTATTCAGATCACCTGTCAATCAAGCTCCCTACGAAGGGTCAATTCCTGTCACCCTGAAACATCTCAATTCTTCTCTCACTTCCCATTAAATATGAAATGAATATAGCCCATATATCAAACCCATATGACCTCATTCTGGGAACAACATTCATTCCCTAACATAAAAGACCTCCATTATGGAGTCAGAAGTGGGATAGATGATTGAAGCAGAACCCCAGAGAGCAGGTCATCAGACATCATCAGCGGGAACACAATCATGAGTGGCACGTCCATGATGAGAGAATCAACAGTAACACTTCAGGCCATGTACGACACACTTCACGCGAACACAACACTCTTAATTCAACCCCACCGACACACACACACACACGTTTATGTTATTGGATATTCTGCAGGAACAAACAGGGCAAATTCCCCTGGAGACAGCCAATGAGAGACCTGAAGGGCAGAGCGGCTGCTCGTTTATCACGTTTGGCAGCTCCGGGGTTTGTGGGTTTCTTTGAACAACACAACGAACTTCAACCGCAATCAAAAACAAGTCAATAATCACTTCAGGTGCTCTGAGCAGGTGTGACAAGAATTTGATTCTTACCGATTTAATGCATTTTTGAAGAGTGCTTTATGACAATATGAACTAGATGTTGTTGATGTGAAATGATAAATATAGGTAGCAAGCACTTTAAAGCATCTTGCTGGTAATGATCCACATCCCAGTGAGTTCTGCGCTGGCAAACACCACTTGTGCCTCAGAAAATGACACTTTTAAATCTACGTATATAATGAATCTATGCATTTTAATTTTAAAATCTCTATCTTGCAACTCTACTTGAGTTTTACAGCAATGCAGTAAAGCATCTGAGCCGTTTTGATTCAGCGATCTGTAAGATACTATCGAGATGAGGATGTTGTGATCTATAAAAAATGAACTTGATGGGAGAATGTCAAATATTCTGTTGATATTTGCAATTTAATCTAAGAATAATCAAACTATAAATATGTTGATTAGGCTAATCTGCCAACATTGAGCTATTACATCAACATTGTAAAACTGTAAAAAAATGATTGTTGGTTTAACTTAAAAAATAAGTAACCTGGTTACCTCACAATTGTAAGTTTATTAAAATTAGTTGATACAATGAAGGAGATTGGTTTAATCAAAAACTCAAAATATTATGTTATCTGAACAACATAAGTTGATTTGACAAAAAAAAATCTTGTGATCATCATGATCATCTACTGTATTTTTGATGAAAAAAGCTTGTCTCATCGGTGAACACAAGTACATTTATTATTAAATATATTTAATCTATTTTATATCCTTTATATATTACGACTTATGACATGCTGTCAATCACCCAGAGCAATAACTAAACAAATATATTTTAATCATTGCATGCCTGAATTTTTATTCTTTTTTAAAAATATATTATATCCCAGCTCTACATATATAGTTGATATAAGTATATCCACATAAATATACTGTACATATAGTACACTCATGCAAATTGATATTTACAACAAGGCAATTTCAACCAGCTGATTGCTTTGAGAGCGTCATCTTCAAAAAGTAACTATTATTATAATCCAGCGCTAATCTGCAAAATGTGACAATACAAGGATGAAGTGAAGATATAATAAACATTAACACCAGTTTTAAGCTGCTTTGAAAAAGTGCTAATTGAGTTTGACTTGGCTGACTTGAAATGTGAATAAACAACAGAGGAAAATGAAGTAAATATCCACAACCACTTTTTTAATTGAGTAAAAATCCACCTAGAACAGCCGTCCCACTTCAGAAGAACGAATTAAACAACTTTACAACACAAATATAACACACATCTACTGATAACTCATTAGGGATGCAGATAAATAGGCCAACCAAAATATAAAGAATAGAAAGAAAAGATCATCTACACAGAAATTATTCCTTCAGGATTTTTGGGATTAAAAATAATTTCAGTGCATCACTAGAATCTATAGTATTTTGCTATAACATTTTCGCTTTTAAACCCTTCACTCACACTCTCAGAAATGCAATTTGTGAATGTTTTTATAAATGTAGGGAATTATTTTCTGTAGGAATCGGTCACATATGCTGCTAATGGAGTTACATATCGGTCACATATCATATGCTGCTAATTTACCTTTAGATGATTCCTTAAATTCAGCTATTATTATTTACATATTTTATTTGCCGATATTAAATATACATTGCAAAACAATATTGTTGGTTTAACTTAAAAAAATGAAGTAACCTGGTTGCTTTAAATTTTAAGTTCATTGAAATTTGAAAATTGAGTTAATACAATAAAGGAGATTGATTTAATCATCAGAAACTCAAAATATTATGTTTTCTGAACCACAAAAATTATTTAAGTTGGTTTAACAAAAGAAAAAATGTTGTGATTACAAATCGTGAAAATATTTTTTTACAGTCATAACTTAAGGAATGAATACTTTTATTCAGCAAGGATGCATTCAAGTGATCAAAAGTGACTAAACTAATGCTGTTCTTTTACATTTCAATAAATCAAAGAATCCCAAAACATAAGGAAATAATGATGATAATAAATTATAAGTTTCTTGAGCTGCAAATCGGCATAATAGAATGATTTCTGAAGGATAACATTTTAAAATATAGAGAAATCAGTTATTTTAAATTGTAATAATATTTCCCAACATTACTGTATTTGTGATCAAATAAAAGCAGACTTGGTGAGCAGATTTTTATGTAAACCAACTCCAAAGTTGGACGGCAGTGAACGTGAACGTGCATATTGCACATGCAATAAATAGCTCGATGAGCAATATATGCATTTTATTGCACATGTGATAAAAAAGCCAGTGAATAACTCAGTCAAATGCTTTTTCCAGGCCTGTGCCTGTGGTCAAACACTTCCAGCGAGTGAAACCTCATAATGAAGTGCTGTGTGAGGCGCAGTAATGACCTCAGCTTAATATGAGATAATGAGCCCCGCTGAGACGGACGCCAGTGCCTCGCGGTATTACACGTGTTCACCGGTGACGGGATTGATTTAACCCGAGATCAAGAGCTCTGCGTTTGTGCTGAACAACAGCTTTGAACACACAATTTAGTAGAAAAATGAATCCCTCAGATGGAAGATCAGCTACAACTAAACGACTCTAATTTCAATCTTTCCTAAACACACTTACAGTACAAGAAGCAATTATAAGCTGGTCAAACAAACATTGATCATCCATTAACTTGAAACTGGGTTCAACTTTAGTGTTGTTGGGTCAAATTGAGCCCCATTGGTTTCCTTGCCATTCACCAAAAAGGAGCAAGGAGCACCTGAGAACTCAACACTGCTCTCACACACACACACACCAACCAGATCACACTTAATGCCTCTTTAAAGTGTGTTTATTACGCAATTTACATGCTAAAGTGAGTTTTGGGTTGGTTAGGGTAGGTTTAGTAGTGTAGTGTGTGTGTGTGTGTGTATTACACACAAATGAATTGCGTATCAAATACATGCGAAAATTGCATATCATATGCATGTAAAAAATAATTTTCGCGTATAAATTGCACGATAATATACAATGCGTGTTATAGAGATGCATTTACACATCTGAAGAAAAATGTACATAATGTACAACTCAATGTCTTTTATATATTAAATGCCACACTGTAAAAAAAAATTCATACGTAATCACATTTTTTCTTTTGTCAAATCAACTTAGATAATTTATGAAGTTCAGAAAACATAATATTTTGAGTTTCTACTGACTAAATTAATCTCCTTCATTGTATTAACTAATTTTTTTAAATTTCAATGAACTTAAAATTAAGGCAACCTATTTTTTTAAGTTAAACCAACAATATTTTTTTTCATTTTGAATTAATTTTTATTTATATTTTTAGTTTTTATTTTAAGTTTTAGTAGTTTGATTGTTCTTGTCATTTTTATCTGTTTTGTATGTTTTTTTATTTTAAATAGCATTCTTTTTTTAATTTCAATTTGTTTTAATAATTTAAGTATGTCAACTTTAACCTCACTATGAACTTAACTTAAAAACTGAAATAGTAAAAAAAGACACACTGAAAAACAAAAACTAATACAAAAAGTACTTATTCTTAATCAGATTTAATCATTTTATTAAATTATTAATGCATTATTAATTCATTAAAATGAATTCATTTATTAAAATAAATAAATAAAACTAAATTCAAAACTAAAGGAACAACATGCTGACATTTAAGGAACCTCAACAGGGGTCGTGAAACTCTGAGCAAGACTGCTCTTTAAATGACCGCGCACGTGGGTAATGAGATCGGCACACACACGCCGGCTGGTGATTTGAGCCGGACGCTAGATGATTCTTGTGACCTTTCACCTAAATATGATTCCAAGCCTGCATCTGTATTGGCCGAGAGCTCATAACGGGTCAGATGATGTAACATGATCCCGTAAACTCCCGTGTCGTCTGACACCTCTGAGAGCAGGACACAGTCTTGAGTAAAAGTGCACTTCATAGTCCCTTCAGATTCAAAAGCGTTTAAACATAACTTTGTCCATGAGGAATTGATTGGATGGTTGTGGTTTGCAATTGGTTAATCCCATGCGAGTGACAGGTTGCCCCGCCCTCACACCAATTTTTGACTTTTGCTGACTACTAAAGTTCAAGTGTGGTGACCTCTGACCTGTTGGGTCTGAAATTTCTTTGCTCACTCCAGCATGGAGTGTCGCTGACTAAACACAACTTCAGTGATGTACCATTACTACAAGGTAATGATATGCAAAAATATGCATAAGGGGCGGAGCATGGGTTCCATTGCAGTAAAACCTTTAGGTAAGAAACCAAACAAATTGTCAATAATGTTTCTCTTAAATTATTTGTTTCAACTATTGGTCTTCATGACATGCATACTAATGCATTTCTGAAATCTTAATCTAATAATGATAGGGCTGCACTATTAATCGAATCGCAGTATGTGCTGCCGCATATTAAATCATCTAAGTTTGGGTCGCTTTAATGAGAATTTGGATAAACTTGTAATGAGAAGTGCTTATAAACGAACTGTTGGGGGCTTGATGGTTCAACATTTGTAAATGGACAATTGAATACTACCAAAAATATGAATATAGTCATTTTACTTATTTTTAACCCTCGTTTAACAGTCACACTCGGGACCTTCGGGTCAAAATTGACCCAAAGGGAGGGATTCATATTTAAAAAAGAAAATCATATTGTTTTTTTACTTGTTTTTTTATAATATTATTTTTCTTTTCTTTTTTTGTGTTTTGAGAAAATTTTCAAAAATAAAAAAAAATTATAATTAGTATTAATGCAATAATTATGACCAAATTTTCCCCCATTGAATATAATAGAAAAAATATTTATTTATTTATTTTTTTAATTTTTAAAGCTGTATTTCATTTTGGAGTCAAGCCGAGGCCTCATAAAAGCAATTTTTTAAATTAGATGGATGCCATCTAGTGGACAAACTGAGCTTTTTAGAAATGCAAAACACATATATAATCTGAATTTTTTGGTGTTTGTGTATAAAGGTGTGTTTGTGTGTGTGTGGATGTGTCTGTTTTGCACTCTTGATGTTTTATAGATTCACCCCTTCACTGTTGTGTGCTTTTTTTTCAAGATCGTTGCTGATTTGTAGATTTTACGCACGAAAAAACTCAGTATTTTCACATTTTTGCCAATTTCCCATTCATTTCCTATGCGGGTCATTTTTGACCCGAAGGTCCTGAGTGTGACTATTTTTTTACGACCACTTAGACTTTTAAAATCCTGTCCCCAATTTTTTTTTTGGTGTTCATATACCAAATACCAATAAAGTCACCAAGTTTCGGACCATTCCGATGAAGCTACGATTTTTTACGATTTTTAACATTTTTTTATTTAAACGGTTCGGGTCATTATTGACCTGAAGAACCCCAGAGGGTTAAGACAGACTAAAATCTATTGTCCATTTATTAACTAAGGCAGTCTCTGAAATGTCCCACCCCAGCTTCATGTCTGAAGAGGAAATACTGTATGTCAACACATGTAGGAGAACTTGACTTATCAAGCCATTTAGTGCAAAGATATTCAAAATCATTTTCAAAACAGTAACATTAATATAGACTCCAAACTGCCTCACAGTGACACTGACGGGAATATATCAGAGGGAGATGTGTCAGTCAGGCGGAAGGAGTGAGAAAGAGATATCAGCCATCCGTGTGTAAGCGAGCGTGAAACGTCCTGCTCTCTGATGCGAGACGTACGACACACGTAACCTCACATATCCCACAAGGCAATGCATGATGAATGAGCTCTGCAGAAGACACACATCTTCAATGATTCTCTCTCTCTCTCTCCACCTGGCCGACAGATTGATTAATGTCTGTTCTGTGCCGCTCCAACACACACAATACACGGAACCGACCAGTGTTTTAGTCTCGAAAATTGATAAAAATGAAACGAGTTATGCTGAAACAAGAACAAATAACGGTCAAATAAATCTAGTTTCCCTTTATTTATTTTTTTGACCCCATTGGAAGATATTTTTTTGCTTTATTTTGATTCATTTTTCAGACTTAATAAGTCATTTTGCTTCTCACTTAAATGCATCTTGATTTAAGAATGTTTAGATATCTGAACAACATCATTTTTGCAGTGCAAAATGACATGTTCAGGTACACAGTACAAGCAAAGTGCTTACTTCATGCCAGAAACATGCAAAAACTGAAAAACAATCAAAATGTCCATTTTACAATTAAAAAACTAAATATTCTAATTTTAATTAAAAGGATGCAAAACAACAATGAAATAAATCTCTCTCTGAGCTCATACTGTGTGTATCTATATGCATACACACATTTCTCACTCATTTCATCATATATATATATATATATATATATATATATATATATATATATATATTATCTATCTATCTATCTATCTATCTATCTATCTATCTATCTATCTATCTATCTATCTATCTATCTATCTATCTATCCATCTATCCATCTATCTATCTATCTATCTATCTATCTATCTATCTATATTAGGGCTGTGAAACGATTAATTGCATCCAAAATAAAAGTTTGTGTTTACATAATGCATGTTTGTGTAGTGTGTATAATTATTTTGTATATATAAACACACACATGCATGTCTATATTTAAGAAAAATGTGTTATTAATATATCAACTATTTATATTTATGTATAATATCAATTTTGTATAAATATATATAAAGTATATACATGCATGTGTGTGTATTTATTTATGCAAAATAGTTATACACACTACACAAACATGCATTATGTAAACACAAACTTTTATTTTGGATGCGATTAATCACGATTAATCGTTTCACAGCCCTAATATATATATATATATATATATATATATATATATATATATATATATATATATACAGTATTTAAACAATGAACATTGATTTTTGTGGTATAAAGCAGTAAAAAAGCTAAGTTTTATTTATCAATATTACTATTTGACTAATCAAATGAACGTAAATGTATGTCACTGATCATGTGACTGTACAGACGGTTACTGTAGATGTTCTTCCATTGAAGCTCAAAACGCTCAAATTAACCTTACACTCAGATTGTTTTGCTGATGATACAATTTGCATGAACAAATAACTCTATTAAATCAGAAAGGTCCCAAATTAAATGCCAACAACAGCCTTTTTGAAGGCTTCTGGCTTCTTTTGTGTATATGCATATACATATGTGTGTGTGTTGGGGTTCCTCCTCCTGCTCACCTTAAGGGCAAACAGTTTGAGTGATGACATCGTCCAAAATGAGACCCCACTGAGCAGATGAAGATTTCAGAGTCAAATTACCCACAATCCATCACTCTCTGCCAAACGACAGCTGCCAACCTGCCTCTCCTCAGGACAAAATAAATAAACGGTTTGTTGTGTCCTTACTCCTGACAAATGCCAGTGTTTGTATTTCAACACAGATGGGAACTCATTACGCAGCAGTGATTTAAAGGGTTAAAGTAGCTCACGATCTGCAGGACGATCGTAATCCTGCTTCACTGAATCTCCATCTCAAAGACATGCGATGACAGAACACACACGTTTGTTTTATGGGCCACTTTATCAAAAAGAGGAGACAAAACAATGATGATTTACACGCAAAGTCATTCATTAAATTAGCAACCCTCCAAAATTGTGCAATTAAATAAAAAATGATGCCTAATTTGTAGGTGTTATGCACACTGCAGTCAGTTTAAATGGGGTTTTGATCATTTTAACACAAAAAAATAAAAAATAAAAAAATAAATAGGGCTGCACAATTTATGAAAAAAATCTAATAGCAATTTTTCTGATAAAAAAAAAATAGAATTTAAAAATTAAATTCCAGGTCTGCAGTGCTTTATCATCAATATGGCTATAATTAAAATAAAAAAATGATAAATTGTGAATAAATAATAAAGATAAATAACCACTAAATGAATTCACTATGAAATACACAAATCATAAAAAGAAACAGACCGTGTGTTTGAATAATTTAAAATAAAAATAAAGTTATGAAAAATTCATTTCAGTGCTCTATTTCTGTGTCACTGATCATGTGACTCCTTGTACAGACAGGCAGATGTATCTAAGAAAAATAATACAATAATAGTGATTTTATTTTTGCATTACAACTGTAAAATTACAGCCTTATTTTTATTTTATTTTCACGATATCTTTTTTATTTCAATTAAGCCTGTATCTGATTTAGACTTTGATGCCACAGGAAACACAATCAATCAACTAATCAATCAGGACTTTCTAACGCTAAAGAGACGAATCGACAATAATCCTTATCATCAGCTCTGAAGACCACCAGAAATCAAGAAAAGACACAACAGGCGTCAGCTCAGCTAAAAATAAACTTTACGCTACACGACAGCTGTGAAGTGGATGGAGTTAATGGGTCACATGCAAACACACACACACATTAACTAGTACATCTCACAGACTCGTTGTGTATACAGAGGTGATATTTGCTAAAGCCAAACCCAAACCAACCGCTCGACCTAACCATCAAGAATTTGAGTATGGTTATGGTAATTGGTTACTCATACCTGCTGATATGATCAGATTAAAGGGTTAGTTCACCCAAAAATGTAAATTCTGTCATTATTTACTCATGTCGTTCCAAACCAGTAAGACTTTCGTTCATCTTCAGAACACAAATGAAGATATTTTTGATGAAATCTGAGAGCTTTCTGTCCCTCAATTGAACTTTCAAGGCCCAGAAAGCTAGTAAAAACATCGTCAAAATAGTCAGTGTGATTACAGTAGTTCAACCGTAATGTTATGAAACAATTTTGTGCACAAACCCCCTAAACTAACAACTTTATTCAACAATTGCTTCGGATCCTAGTCATTCTCCCACACTGTTGAAGTAGTGCAAACAAATGCAGCGCTTCTAGGATCTACGTCAGAACGCAGGCTCACTATTGGCTGACGCTGGTCATGTGTGTGATGCTGGCCAATAGCGAGCCGGCGTTCTTACGTTTTTGCGCTCTTGTCACTTCATAATATTACTGTTGACTATTTTAATGACATTTTGATTACCTTTCTGGACCTTGCAAGTTGCAATGACGTTGCTGTCAATGGAGGGACTGACAGCTATCAGATTTCATCAAAAATATCTTTATTTGTCTTCCAAAGATGAACGAAAGTCACACAGGTTTTGACCGACGGGAGAGTAAATAAATGACAGAATATTAATTTTTAGGTGAACTAACCCTTTAAAATTATTAATTCAAGAGTCTTTCAAGCTAACCTGAGCTAAACATCCTCAAAACTAATTTTCCCATGTTTTAGTATATATTTTTCTTCAAAGACTCTGCCCAAAGTATGCGGACGACGGACTTTTTACCAGAAGCCGACATGAAACTGTGTCACATGGGTTTGATTTATGAGTGTTAACAGATTAGATTCAATACACTAAAAAAACATGATCACATGATTAGTTTTCCTGTAATGTGATTGTCCACTGAATCTACTGTAAACCACATCTCACACACAGGTATTTACCCATCATGTGATGAGTTATTCAATCAGGACTGTTTGAAGACACATGAATGTAGGCTATAGTACTTCAGTAAAACATCAACATCAAGCTGAAATACATCACAAATTCAGAAAGGGTTCAGAAAGTATTGTTTGGGTTGTACACAAACATCTGAGGGGAACTGACTTCATACATCCACTAAAAATCACCAAACTACAGAACAACATACTAAACATGACTGTAAACATGGTGGTGTACTACCAACGGGTGCGGTGTGAACCCATCACTGGTACAGTAGTGTCTAATGCACAGACTGTCTTTATATAAGGCCGTTGTTTGGTGTCAAAATATGCAGCAGATTTTCTCTCACCTGATTCACACACAGCAGAAGAAGAAGCGTTGCTGAACGCGTCCGAGCGCGTGTCCTGCGTCGCTCCTTCACCGCTCGCCCGGAGAAACGCTCGTGCTGTGACGCTGTTCTCACGGTGTTCCGGTAAATTCGGCTGTCCGGTGACTCCGGTTCTCCTCTCCGGTCCGGACCGCGTCTCGAGCTCAGAGAGACACCAGCTGACTGAAACACATGTGCACTGAACTGACGCTTTACAAGCATTCGGCTGTAGAGGGCGACAAACTCACACATTTACGACACAAGCACATATTATATCGGTTATAGTGCGACGACTGGCGGTCAAAGAGCGATAATACAATCTGGTGCCAAACTACAAGTACACTAGGGAGTTTATGTCCAGTCATTTTAAGCCAAAATGGGGGTCAACCTTGAGCAAATTGCAACAGAAGAAGCAAACTCAACTGATTTTGTATCCTCAATATGTCCTGAGTAAGGAAATAAAAAAGCCCCGAAGAATCCCATTAGGGGAACGTTTAGAAAAAGACCCAAATATATCCCATTAATTCATACCCATTGCCTATTTATTTTTTCTCACATGAAATGGGTAAAAAAAAAAATAACTAGGGCTGTCAAAACGATTAATCGTGATTAATCGCATCCAAAATAAAAGTTTCTGTTTACATAATATATGTGGGGGCACTGTGTATAATTATTTTGTATATATGTATATAAAAACACACATGCATGTATATTTAAGAAAAAATATTATTTATATAAAAAATATTTATATTTATATATAATATAAATTATATATAAATCTATATATAGAATATACATGAAAATATTTCTTAAATATATACAAGCATGTGTGTGTTTATGTTTATATATGTATAAAAATTATACACAGTGCACCCACATGTAAACACAAACTTTTATTTTGGATGCGATTAATCGCGATTAATCGTTTTGACAGCCCTAAAAATAAGCTTTAGATATCATCATGAAAATTTATGATTACTTAGATCACATCAAGACAAACAAAAAATGTATTACAAGTTGTTGTTGTTTTTTTTTTGTTTTTTTTTTTTTTGCAATTATTTGTTAACATGGACAAATGGTGCATAATCTAATTAGGCTACAAAAGTACTAATTTGCATAAATACCCAAACAGATCTAAACATTGTCTTGTAGACTTTTGTTGACATATAACACTGTCAGAAAAAAAGGTACGAAAGCTGTCACTGGGGCGGTACCTTTTCAAAAGGTACACTTTTGTACCTAAAGGGTACAAATATGTACCATGAAGGTACCAATATGTACCCTTTAGGTACAATAGTGTACCATGAAGGTACCAATATGCACCCTTTAGGTACAAAAGTGTACCTTTTGAAAAGGTACCACCCCAGTGACAGCTTTCGTACCTTTTTTTCTGACAGTGAACAGTAAACTATTTAATATTAATGTCTGAATGGAACCCATTTAGGCTACCCATAAACATTAATGCAGGAAACCAGCCTTTATTAATTATCATGGCATAGATGGGTCAGTCGGGGTGGGTCCGTGGGACTGTTTCTGGGGGATGAGTCTGAGGGAAGAACAGGAGACAGATGGGTAAGGAGAATACAGAAGAGTTAGGTAAAATAAAAAGTGTCTGGATCAAAAAATCTAATTATGTAGACAATGCACTCAATGCCCGAAACCCCATCTCTGCAATAACAATTAATAAAGGCTGGTTTCTAAAGTACTTCTTCCTGTATTAATGTTCATGGACAGCCTAAATGGGTTCCATTGTTGTTCCATAACAACATCTAAATGGGTTCCAAAATTACATGACTTTTATACATGTACAATTAAAGGCAATACACTACAGGCAAAACATCATCTACAGGTCTTGATAACATTAAGAAAAGACTCTACTGGTGAACAGGGTAAATGTCACCATACCTTCCCCAGATTTTTTTGGAAGAAAACTTTTTTTCTGTCTGATTTAGAGTGAGTGATAAAAGAGAAATCCAAAATCTCATCTGTCTAAAATCATTTTAGAAAATTATGATATTAGATAATGCCACATTTTGTGTTTAAACACACCATTTCAAAAAAAAAAAAAAAACTTGTAACACAAAACAAGTGTCTTTACTGTGATTAATAATCTGTGGGAGGTTTAGTGATGTTTTTACACTGTCCTATAATGCAGACCACACGTGACGGCCAGAGCATAACAAAAAGTTGAATATGAAATAGCTAATTAACAGTGGATTATATGGCGGAATATATACATTAATACAACTTAAAGGCTCTAAAGGAGTAGGATAGTCGTCATACTTTTTACAGTTAATATTTATCAGTCAATTTGATATATTGACAATTTTGGGGAGCTTGAACTTGGTCACAGTGAAAACCTGCCACTAATTCTGAGTGAAACTGATTCTCAAAAAAAAAAAAAAAAAAATGTAGTGTGGGGTTTGATTCTGTCCATCTTCTTCGTGCAACCTAAAAATCTATAGCCAAAGAAGTAATTTGTTTGTTTGTCGGTGTAAAACTGGAAACTGAGTGGATCCGACATTGAGGAAGAACAGAACAGGAAGCGGCGAGGGAAAGTTCGGGTCGTTGATGTCATTGTCTGAGATGAACAATTTATGAGGATCTGCTACGTCTAGGCCTTCATTAATCCGGATAGATTTGAAAACATAGTATTAACTGCAGGAACAAATGAGTAACACGTTTTAATTAACAAGAATCTTTGATGAACAATTTAGTAGTGTTCACTTGAATGTGGTTCACTAATCAATCTTCCCAGAGGACTATACTATACACAACATAATAATGCATAATATAATTAACTGACTCAAGTGTTCCCAAATCAATCAGAAAGAATTAATATCCAAAACCTTACAAAACCCTCAGACTTAAGTTTAATATGTATTTCTTCAGATGTTGCCTGAATTATGTGTCTGATAGACAGTAAGAAAAAAAAATATTTGGGAGAATATACAATGTGTTTGTTTTTTAGTTTAACAGCAGGACAGTTAGAACACACTTTGATTGTGTTTATGTGCCTTTAAAATGATTCCTTGTAAACTCAATCATTCAGTCTTTTCAACTGTTTTGTTCCTCTCTCTTTATAAAATATCTAAAGATATTTAGATAATGTCACTCATGGGGGAAAAAAAACATCAGATGTTTGTTTAATGTAGTATTGTGTTAACGTGAGTTGGTTGTTAAATTATTGAACTGGAAAGGTGAGTTAAATTAGTTCTCAGTAAGATGAAATTCGATTTATATTCTAATTAATCAAAAATAAAAGTGAAAGTATTGATATTGTTGTCTTCCTCTGCTTCCTTGAAACAAAACTAAAATCTGCAAATCTTTTGCCACTGTGTTGTGTTTATGTGTGTGTCCCTACTAGATCTAACATCTCCATTTGGGAAATATATTAATATAGTAGGTCATTTTTTCAATATATTTTAATATTGTATGTTATAATATTAAATATATTGTATTTAATCTGTAAAGTAAAATGTTTATTCAGATGGATAAGGTATGAAGATGTGTAACTGCAGGCTTTTTTCATAGTAACATATTTTGTTACACTGAGTAGTTCAAAGTACTTTCTTAATTATTGTAACACGTATGTAATCGCCTCGGCCTGTCACATGTGTAACAGTAGCTGCATATTACATCAGTGTAATTACAATCTGTAAGTACAGGCTGTACCATGCATGTTAATTACATTGTGTTACATGTTATAATGTCTATAGCTATAATGCAAAAAAAATGTGTGCATTTTAGGAGTATGAGTATATTGATCATTTCATTTGATTGGCCTACATATGTGCCAGCCTTCATAGTGATCCTCAAACAGAGATTTGACACAACTGTGTTTGGAAATCTCATCATTTGATTATGCACAGATTACCCAAAAAATGACCATCAGTGATTATTTTTACCAGCAGCGAGCAATAGTGCTATTTTTGCTTAAACACAATTTAAGACACAACACAACATGGCTTCCACAACACAACACATTTCTGATAAATCAGATTTGAAGATACTCCCTGATTTCACTTCACGTTTGTCATTCTACTTGGAAAGGATGGTGGAGTTTTGCGGACTTGATTCTCTGTTTCTCAGTTCTGTGTTTTAGAAATAATATTTCTGCAAAAGGAATGTTGTATGTCATAATGTTTAGTTCTGCGGTGACCAATCAGAGGAACTGGACACAGGAATCAGCTGTATCTCGGCAGAACCTGCAGTAAATCACTCACATTCGACCATGTTTATGTGTTTATCTCCCCATAATGTTTCCTTTATAGCCCTCCAGAGACTGTTAGAAAACTTAATAATAACTTGCATTACTTTGCCTATAAAATTTGACTCATGCAGTTTACATTTAATGTATGCTAGGCCTAACATAAGTGAAATTTTTGTAAAAAAATTTGTGTATGAAAAGTGTATGTAAGCCTTGATATACATTAATTTGAATTTCAAAAATAATATAATTTAATATTGTATATGCTATACAAGACAGAAAGTTAGAAATATAAATGTCACACTTTGATGCATATTTTTTTCATATGGACCTCAATGCATTTAATCTAAACATAATATTATAGTGATTTAACCGAATTATTAGAAAGTGTCATAACCCCTCTTTGAAATATTTGATAATTTTTCTCCAAAATATGAAAGTGGAATATTTATGTTCATGTTGCATTGTTTTTATCAAGCACTTTCTCATGGCCTTATATTAGTTGAAGTTTCAGTCTCTCCATCAACTAATGACGCTGCTCTCATCAGCCAATCACATTTCAGATGTGAAGATGCCCAAAGCAGGTTCAGGTTCACATCTGTAGAATAAGGGGGTTTCCGCCACAGACATCCTGAAAAGCGCGTTTCGGTTGTGCATAAAACCTTCTGGAAGACACAGAGACTTTCATTCGGAATAAACACACACACACTCACTCACACACACTAGAAACATCAGTGATGGAAGATCATCAGAACGATGCGCTGATTCAGCGCGTGCCGAGCCAAGAGACCGTCCTGAGCCGCGGACCAACACGGTGATGATGTTTATTTGTTTGTGGGACATAATCAAATAAGTTGTTATTTTCAGTAGTCTAGGCTATGTATTATTAAATAAGTGCATGATAACAATCATAATATGAGGGTAAATGTTAAAGAATGCATGCTTTGATGCTCCGTTGAACTTTTTCTTGCATGCAAAACTCCATAGCTTATTGTGTATTAATTATTTATGACAATGTAATGTATCAGTAAAAAAAATGATACCGTGGCTCAGAAGGTAGACTACGCAACAAGTATAAACTCATTTCGATACATATCTTACTTAGCATATCTTTAGCCTACTTTAAAATTCCCAAAACAGAGGCGAAATCAGAAAGATGGGAATACAACTCTGCCTCGCTGCCAGTGACGTCAGACGCGCTGCCGTTATTGATTGGTTGTTTACATAATGGACAAGTTTTATAAAAATCAGCTGTTGACAAATAACATGTACATTTAAATATTTTCTTGTTTAATGGAATTTTATGAATGTTTAACTCTATATTTTAGGTGCTGTATTGTTTTAATTGTAATTGTTTAGTAGCCTATTTAAAAAAAAAATCAAATACATTTTTTAAGTTATATTCTATATAGTCTCAATTAATATGACACTGTGAATCTGAATGTAATAGACTAATTGATTGAAACAAGATTGTTTTTTAATAGCTCATAAAATACCCAAACAAATCATAGCCTATTACATAATATCATAATCATGTCAAATTCATTTACATTTTAATTCGCAGTTTTAGCAGTAGTTTGGTTTGGTCATTTTATATATAGGCATATATATATATATATATATATATATGAAGAGTTCAGATGCAAAAGCCTCTAAGTGCCATTTGAAATTTTCTTCTAAAATGACCATTTTTATCAAGCTTGTATATTTAAATTCAGTAATTTCACTTAAATGACAATTAATAGGTAATCTTCATTGCCATTTAAGTGAAATTACTGAACTTTAATATACAAGCTTGATAAAAATTATCATTTTAGAAGAAAATTTCAAATGGCACTTAGAGGCTTTTGCATCTGAACTCTTCATATATATATATATATATATATATATATATATATACATATATTTAATTTGTTCATATGTATATTAGTTTTTTTTTTACAACTAGTTTCAGTTTTAGTTATTTTTTCAGGAAGTACCACTAAAAAATAAATAAAAAATACTGCCTTTTAAATTAGTGGATTTTAATTAACGTTATTTATTTCAAGCAACTAAAATAAAATTTTTTATGGTTTTAATTTTAGTTCTGATTAACTAAAGTATCCCTGCATTGTACATTCACTGTTGTTTATTCTCCGTCATTTTATTTTTAGTTCAGAATTTAAACCATATAGATTTACATTTGTTCAATTAGACAAATGTAATGTGAGCTACAAAAGAGGATTATTTCAAATAAAATGAAATGTACATTCACTGCTGTTTACTCTCAGTCATCCTGAATTTTATTTTAAGTTTATTTTTAATCTCAAATGAAATAATCCAAAAACAGAAGCAGGATTTGTTTCTCCTTATTCAAATGAAATCACCCACAAACAAAATTCCCAGGATCTCAAACTATTCAAAATAGTAGCGTGAATCATAGAAAGATTCCCTTTTACATGAAGGGGAACACACGTTGTCAGAAAGACGATGGTGTTATTACAGATAAACACCCACAGCAGTGACCGTCAGTGTGTGGAAACTCCCCTAATGTGTGTGTGTGTGTGTCTGCAGGAACCCCAATGGAAAGGCCCTGAAGGTGGCCGGACTGACGGTCCTGGCCTGTCTCCTGCTGGCGGGACAGGCGATAACCGCTTACATGGTCTGGGGTCAGAAGGAACACATCAGTGCCCTGACCAGCGGCCAGGAGAAGCTGAAGACGGAGCTGACCCGAAAGATATCAGGTATATCGCTATAAAGCTATTCATTTACAGAAATACAATAAATCCCAGTTCTCATTAAATAAAGGGCTCACACTTTTCTAAAATATTTGTTTAAATGGCATCTTTGGTCTGCCAGCTGGTGCTCCCAAAGCCATGCACCTTCCCATGAACAGCATGGCCCTGCTGAAGGACTTCTCTGACGAAACCTCGGACTCGACCACTGACAAGAAGAAGAGCTCTCCGCTCCTGGTGAGGAAGAAGTGCACATGATTGTTGTTTTCGATATCACTGCCTGGGGTTTTTCTCATTCCCTTCTGAATATCTCTTTCTTATTCTTTTGTTTAGAAACTGCAGCCAATTTTCACAAACCAGAGAGAGGGCAGCGGACAACTGGACGGTACGGTCACCGACATACAGAACACACGAGAGAAATAAATGAATAATATGTAATATAAAATGAATGTAAAGTAATATAATATAATACATTATTTACATTAATATATCATAAACTATAATAATGATAATGTATTGGCAGCATTTTTGGTAAGTGAAAATAGAATAAAAAATATTAGATAGATGAAAAACTTGCCTTCGCAACTAACTTTGTACTACTATTACAATTAGAAAGATTAATAAATATTTTAAAAATTAAAAAGCACATAAAACCTATGAAACGTAAACTAAATTTAGTACACTATAAAAGGAAAAATTTAAAAATAAAAGCTAAAATACAGTATTTGAAAAACCTCAACTTACAGAGCACACGAGACAAATAAATAACATGAAAAATAAATGTAATATATTACATTTATTAACATGAAAATATATTTAAATATTTAAAAAATGAAAAAGCACATAAAACCTATGAAACTTAAACTGAATATACAAAACTATAAAAGTAAAAATATAAAAATAAAAGCTAAAATACAATATTTGAAAAACGTCAACTTACAGAGCACAAGAGATGAATAACGTCAAAAATAAATGTAATATATTACATTATTTAACACATTATGAAAATATATAAAATATAATACATGCAATTTTTATGTGTATATATATATACATAAAAAAGCTGAAATAAATAAAATATAAACATTAGATGGAAAAACTTGTTGCCTTTGCAACTCACTGAAATAAAATGTTTTCGTTGAAGTTAAAGCTAAATAGAAATATTAAAATATATATTATAGTTATTTAAAATAATATTAAAAACATTAAAAAACAAAAGCACATATAATTAAATAAACTAAAATGCATTAATTCAACTAAAAACTAAAACTTTTTTTTAAAATCACCAACACCATCAGTACAGAATAAATAATATGAAAAATAAATGTATTATAATATATTGCACTATTTATATATTAACAAACACAAGTTCTAATCTAATCTAAATAAAAATGATGTATATAAAATATATATATATTAGCATTTTTGGTATTTGAGCTAAAATAAAATATTAGATAATAATAACAAACTGAAAAACTTAAATTTTTGAAGTTAATGTTTAAAAATTACAAATAAAAATGAAATTGAATTGAAGCTAAAACAATATGAATATACTAAAATGTTTAAAAAAATGACAAATGCACATAATTGACAATATTAAAAATAAATAAAAATGTTGGGTTTTTTTTTCTTAATTTACTTGTGTAACAACGCTTGTGTCCACATTCTCAACATACTGTATCACAAGCTCTAGTCCATTACTGTTGAAGTAATTCTTCATGTTCTGTCACAAGGTGCTAAACTGATGCCAAAGAGGATGAACCTGCCAATGAGGAGTCTTCCTCTGCTGATGAACACAGATGAGGAGATCAAGGCCACACCTCAATCAGGTGAGACACACGCACTAACATACCCACACACACTCACACTCACTCACTCACACCTGATCTCCACGTGACCCGTGTGTCTCTCTGCAGCCGTCGAGGTGGAGAGCAAGTGTGAGCTGGACTCTGAGCGTCACGTGAGACCCGGCTTCTTCAAGCCTCAGTGTGACGAGCAGGGCAACTATTTGCCCATGCAGTGCTGGCACAGCACCGGATACTGCTGGTGTGTGGACAAAGACGGCAAGCAGATCGAGGGCACACTCATGCGCGGGCGACCCCAGTGTGACTCAGGTGTGTGGAAATAGAAATGTTATCCTTTGAGAAACCAGTAGCTAGTACAGTAAAATAATAAATATGCACGCACTCAAATTCCTATGACTGTTATATTATGCTTTTATTTTATAATTATTTATATATTATGCATTTTATTTTTAATTTTTATTCAGTTTGTATGTGCTTTTCTTATTTGTTATTAATGTACACATTATTTACATATTTCTATTTAGCTTTAATTTGTTTTTATTGGTAATTTTAATACTTCAGCTTAATTATTTCAGTAAATCACCAGGGAAACATTTCAAATGGTCATTCAAGATTTTTAAGTTTTTCATCTAATCTAATTCAGCTTTATTTCAAATAAAGATTTATTTTTTATTAGTTTCAGTTAACAATAACAACACTCAGGTCTCTGTTTTTTTCATTATAGTATTATTTTATTTATGTATATATATACTATTATAATATTTATTAAAATTCTGAATTGGCTTTTGATTTGACAAGTTTTATACATTTTGGTGTGTGCTTTTGTCATTTTTATTCGTTTTTAAAATATTTCAATATTTAAGTTTTTTAAGTTTAAGTTTTTCATCTTAAGATTTTTATTTTATTTTATTTTATTTTATTTTATTTTAGCTTTACTTCAATCCGGAAAGCAACACTGTCAGCTAATATAATTTGACATGAAAGACTTTAATTAAATGCAAAGTACTGTCGGTATATTCTGTGGATAACCAATGGAACATAAACTAGAAATGAATAATGAATCAAAATAAATCAATTAGCCAATCACTTGTAATGTAAATGTTATTGACATCCTTCTCTCTGTCTGTGTTGTGCACTCTTCTAATGATGGTTCATCACAGGGACTGCTGATATTTTGGGTGAGTCTCAGTGTGTGTAATTTACTGTTTTGCCCCAAAACACTCATGTATCACTCAATGTGCTCAAATACCAATACTAATGTCCCTCTATCTCTCCCTCTCTCAGAGTAAAGGCAGAACGTCCACAACAGGACTATCTTCTCTCCAGCAATAAAGAAGAACAGTTTAAATCTTAAAACTGTCCCTATTGCATCTCCTGAGGACCAATCAGTCCATTTGGACATACTTCAATGGAAATAATTGAATAATCTTTCTACTTAAGATCTGCAATTATCTGCATTCACAATATAGATACACATAAGATGTTTCTAAGAGATGTTAACGCTGACCTAACCCTTATCTAATAATATCTATAGTAGTGTGTGATATCATCTCTTTGTTTTAATTTTTAACCCAAGGCATGTTGTTGGAGGCGGATGAATATATCAGAGTGATTGTAAGAGTGTAAATAAAAGGCCTTTAATAAACACATGCCGTTTCCAAATGTGAGTGTGTGTGCGATCTGTGAAATGGTGACGGTTTATTTATTTAAAGACTACAAAATGTATTTATTTATTTATGCTATATGTCTATTTATGCTATGTCTCTAATCACTAAACGGATAAAGTTGAACTGATTTGTCGAATGATTTGCTCAGTTCAGCTGATGCTAAAACATAATTTTCTTGTTAAATATCTCAGCCTTCCTTATCTTTCTAAAAACAGATATACACAGTTTCATTTCCGTTTATTGCAAGTAACATGATTAAAAAAACATTGTGACTTACTTAAAATGCTGCATTTGCAAATGAGAGATGACCAAAGTGACGTGAGGAAATAAAATAAACTGAGCGATGATTATGACTCATAAAGATGAATTTAATCAGCATTAATATACTTTTTATTGTTATTTTTGAATGGTTTTGTTAAAGTTTTAGTATTCTTTTGCACATTTTGTTATTTTTATTATGTTTTTAATATAGTTTTCATATTTTTTTTCTGAATTTTTCCGCTTTATTAGTAGGCTAGTTATTTTAGTACATCAAGTTAAATTAAAACATAGATACATGCCAGATATAGGTGAAATAAAAGTAGGTTTAAGTTTTTGAATATGTTATTTTATTTCAGTTAATGTGTATTTTATTTGAAGTAACCATTTTTCTTTGTTAGGCTATAAACCAAAAATAATAATTATGCCCTGGATGCAACATTTAAACAGTCCCACACAGACACAGGTGAAAGTGAACACTGGGTAATGAATCTTTCAAGAGAGTGAAACACAACCACACACAGTCCGTCTCTCTCTCCCTCACACACACACACACACACACACACACACACACACACACACACACACACACACACACACACACACACACACACACACACACACACACACACACACACACACACACACACACACACACACACACACACACACACACACACACACACACAGCTTCAGTTTAGAGCAGCTCAACACAAGAACATGGACACATCCGTGAGTAACAAAAGACTAATAAGATAAATCTGCTACATAACTGCTCGTTTTGTGTGAAATATGAGTTTAACGCTGATGGAGTTGATATCGTGTGTGTGCGTGTGTTGTAGGTGGCTGACGGAGGCAGAGCTGAAGGTGTGTGTGAGACAGCGGACAGTAAGACAGATCTGCAGGAGCTCCTCAGACAGGAGATGGAGATGCATATTACTGGTACGTTACATATTCATCTCCATAACCATGATTAACAAGCGCTAGATTTAGTTGCTTTTACAAATATATAAATTAGGCATTAAGCGATTAAAGAAATAAAGTAGAAAATCAACTAGAGTCTATTGTAAAGTAATGCATTTGGAATATCAACAAATCATTTACATTTACGCATTTGGCAGACGCTTTTATCCAACACACGCTTGAACCATGTCATGAGTGTTGGAGTTGTATAGTTTGTCCAGCAGAGGGCACTCTACACAGTTCCTGTTGGCAACACACGTTGAGTTGGTTACGAGACGTGCATGAATAACAATTAAAAGAACATCCCCCATCAGTTCTCTTAACTCAAATAAGCATGACAAAATATCAAATATCAAATATCAAATGTCCAGTTTTGCTGCTGTTAAATAAGCCGAGAGTGAAGCGGAATTAGCTACTAATTAATTATGTTACGTTGTTAAAGCGTACAGTAGTTGACTGTCCTTTTAACAATATGACTGAAGTACAGTTCACGTGACGTATCATCTCTCCTTGGCCTGTTATATTGAAAATGTATATTTTACAATTTGCAGTATGACATTATCCATTGCTAAATTATGGCTCATCATCATAGACTAGCTAACCACAAAGCTAGCTAATGTTGTGACAATAAACGAACAAGTTTCTTTTTAAAAGGCGTTATCATATTATTTTAGTTAAAACTCATGAATAACTACAAATAACTAATGTTAGGGAATCTGTTAATGTTTTGTTGAGCGTTTCAGAAAAAAAAAAGAAAAAAAAAAAATCGGCCGATATATCGGATTATCGGATTTTAAAACCAACAAATATTTGTATCGGTATCGGCCTTCAAAATCCTTTATCGGTCAGGCTCTAATCTGTTCTTACTTTATCAAACCCATGACCTTGGCTCTACTGTTTGAGCTACAGGAAAGCTCTATAATCATAATCATATTTTGTATTTTAAAATATGCAGTTTATAATATAAACTGATGCTGCTGATGATGACGATACTGATGCTGATGGTTCCAGAAGGCAGGACCAGCATTCAGAGGAATCAAGAGAGAATGAACCGAATCAGACAACTGAAAGAGGAGATCAGATTACAGGAGACACACAAAGAATCCGACCAATCACACGCCACTAGCATGGTGAGTAGCCAATCAGGAGACAGAAACTCAGTCCTGTGCTGATACCTGATAACACAGTCCAGCATTCAACATTAAATGGGACATTAATGTAAAGTGTTACCATATTGCACCAAAATGTATGATGTAACGAAGCACAGCAAGTGTTTTAACTGTGTGTGTGAATGTATTTGTGTCTCAGGGGGTTTATGAGAAACTCCTAGAGCGCAGAACGAGACTGAGAGAGACTCACGAGAGACTGATCGAGGATGAACTGATGAAGATGGAGAGAGAACTACAAGAGGAGCAGGTGAGAGCTGTTGAACTAGAAGACCGTTCTTCACAACGGGCCGTTCGGATCATGTGACCGTCTCTATCCCGTCCGCAGGTGAGTGGTGTAGGTGTAGAGGGGGAGATGTCGTACCTGCGCAGAGAGAGACACATCCTGGTTCTTCAGATCGAGGCACTGCGGAGGGAGAACCAGCAAGCGTATGTGGACCTGGAGGAGCAGAACCAACACCACCAGCAGGAGGTCCATCAGCTCAGAGAGGAGAGTCTACAGGTGACAACAGTCCATTATGACTTTTAAGGGTTAATTCATCCAAAAATGATGTCATTAATGACTCACCCTCATGTCCAAGCCCGTCAGACCTCCGTTCATCTTCAGAACACAGTTTGAGATGTTTTAAAATTAGTCCGAGACCTTTCTGTCCCTCCATTGGAAATGTGTACGGTTACTGTCCTTGTCCAGAGCGGGAATAAAGACATCATCAAAGTAGTCCATGTGACATCAGTGGGTTAGTTACAATGTTTTGAAGCATCGAAAATACATTTCGGTCCAAAAATAACAAAAACTACGGCTTTATTCAGCATTGTATTGTCTTCCGGTTCTGTTGCGGATCCGCGTTCAGGGACGCTGCTGACGTAAGACGCGGCTGACGTGTGTTGGTCTGTCTATTAATGACATCATTTTAATTTTTGGCTGAACTAACCCTTTAATGATTGGAAAACAGTTAATTTCTGTCTTCTTCCTGTTCTGAATGCAAACACTAGGCTTGACTCGAGCTAATTAAAGTTTTAATATGTGAATACTGCCATCTAGTGTCAGGCCACTTTCATGAGATTGTGTTTGTTGAACAATGCAATAATCATATATGCAATAATATAATTTTCTCAAAAATCAGCAGCACATACAGTAGAGATATAAATATGAACAGTTATGTGAAAAACATGAAGCTTAGGGGTTTATAAATATCCTGTCTGACTCACTTCCTCTTTTAGACCATTTTCACTGAATAATAGAGATAGAGATATAAATATTACTTCTGATTTGAGAACTGTGCTGGAGGACGTTTTGAAGCATTGAAAATACATTTCGGTCCAAAAATAACAAAAACTACGGCTTTATTCAGCATTATATTGTCTTCCGGTTCTGTTGTTGATCCGCGTTCAGTGACGCTGCTGACGTAAGACGCGGCTGACGTGTGTTGGGACGACATGAGGGTTAGTCATTAATGACATTATAATTTTTGGGTAAACAAACCCTTTAATGATTGGAAAACCGTTCATTTCTGTCTTCTTCCTGTTCTGAATGCGAACACTAGGCTTGACTCGTGCTAAAGTTTCAAGTTTTACAGAGCTACATTTCCTATGTGAATACTGCCATCTAGTGTCAGGCCTGTGTTCTGCACGCGTTCAGGTGTTCAGGGCGTTTCGGGAGGTCCTGGAGGAGCAGAGGAGGACATCCGAGAGCAGGTACAGGGCTCTTCTCATAGACACCATCCAGGACGCGGTTCACCTGTCCGCACAAAACCTGCAGCTCCAGGAGGAAGTTCAGCAACTCCGGAAAACTCAGACACCACCTCAATGACACCGCTGACACAACAGGGTTTCCCAACAAGTAACTGTAAAAGATCGAATCAAGCTTTTTATAAATGGAAATCATTTCATAATGACTGAGTCAACACTGAACTGACTCCAGTGGAATAATGACACTATTGACTTTTTAGTTTGAGTTTGTCTCATTTTTGATGATATATTTTCCTGTTTGAAGCTGCTTTGAAACAATCTGAATTGTATAAAGCGCTAATAAAGGAGGCATGACATAACTTACTTCAACTTGACTGTTGAAGACATAAACATTGAGTTAATAACACTGACTCTTCTTCCTGTAAAACACTGTCTGTGACTTAAAACATTTAAAGAAAACAGATGGGAAGGCTATTTAATGCTAAACTAGCCTACTTTATCTACAGTGTTTGTGCAATTGTTGCTCATTTCATTGACCAGTGATTTTTGATTAAAATGATTAAATCTATTTTATCCATTTTTGTCTTGGCTGTTTTTTTTTTTTTTGTTTTTTTTGCCCAGTATGTATTTTGCTAAATGAAAATATATTACAAGTAAAACCATTAGATATGTTAATCACTTACCAATCAGTCTTAAATATGAGCGCTGTACAATTCGTATTCATTTCAACACATTTAATCAAAATAAATACTGACAAATGCATATAAATAAAAACAGCAAATCCGCACACATTCAGTCCTCATGAGATGACGTCCATTCTCAGTAAGATGCACTTCTAGATTGAGGACAAAGGCAACAGAGATATTTTAGGGCACATGCTGAGACAATAATAATAATAATAATAATAAAAAAGAAGAGGGAAATTAAATAGTTAGAGCTGTGGTTTATACATAAAGACCAATAAAAAAGCAAATGCAATGATATATGTTAAGCAATTAAGTTTTTGTGGTTGTCCACAGTGGTTGACAATCTATTATTATTTTTTTACAAAATGCACAAGATATTAATGAAGCATAACATTTAAAAAAAAATAAATAAAAATGTGTGTGAAGAAGTGTTAATCTACGGAGGCATATTGCATTCACTTGAAGAAAACAAATCTACTCTGTTTTTCTGAATTACAAGTTAATTATCTCAGAATTATGAGATAACTTTTCATGGAAAAAAGTTTTTGCTCTGTTTTTCTGAATTAACAAGTTAATTTTTCATGAGAAAAATTTTTTTGCTCCGTTTTTCTGAATTAATGAGTTAATTTTTCATGGAATTTTTTTTGCTCTGTTTTTCTGAATTAATGAGTTAATTTTTCATGGAATTTTTTTTGCTCCGTTTTTCTGAATTAATGAGTTAATTTTTCATGAGAAAAAAGTTTTTGCTTTTTTTTTTCTGAATTAACTCATTAATTCAGAAAAACAGAGCAAAAAAAATCCATGAAAAATTAACTCGTTAATTCAGAAAAACAGAGCAAATTTTTTTCCCATGAAAAAGTAATTTGTTAATTCAGAAAAACAGAGCAACAACTTTTTTTCCTCATGAAAAATTAACTCATTAATTCAGAAAAACAGAGCAATTTTTTTTTCCCATGAAAAATTAACTCGTTAATTCAGCAAAACAGAGCAAAAACTTTTTTTCTCATGAAAAATTAACTCATTAATTCAGAAAAACAGAGTAGATTTTTTTCTTCAAGTGAATGCAATACGCCTCCGTATTAATCTCAGATATGCTGTCAACTTAATAAAATTACATATTTTGCAAAAAAAAAAAAAAAATTTCAACAATTTACTTTAGTATACTGACAATGTAAAGGCCATTTATTTAATTTAGCTGTTGGTGTCGTCCGCTCTACCTGTAATACAGGTACACAGCCCATCCAATCAGCACAACAGGAAACAGGAAGTAAGGTGTGAGCTGTATTCCCAGAAGCCCCCAAGACAGCACACCATTTACCAGCATAGCAGAAGATATGACGAAGAGCCGTGTGATTCCCGTTCCGTGTTTCATGATGACGGACATAAGGAGCCCGTTAGCGGCCTGTCCCGCGATAATGAGCCAAACGAGAGGGGAGAACCCCTCCAAAAAGCCCTGCCGCCCACCGCCGGACACATGCGACGCCAGATTGATGGCCACGCCGAAGACGTACAGAAACAAATTCTGGAGACTCAAAGGCAGCCGTTGGGTTTTCAGCACCCGCTCGGTGTAGACGGCAGCCAATCCTGAGATAAAGCAGTACACAAGCACCAACAGCAAACCCCAGGATGTGATGTGAAGCCTGCCGGCGGATTCGTCCTCTGATGGTTCCCGATCTAAACCGGAGTAGCTGTGAGAGACACCGGCGGCCACGAGCATCCCCAGAGCGAACCACTGCCCTCGCCGGAGACGCTTCCCCAGGCAGGACGTGTAGAGGAGAGCGGTGGACACGATCTTCAGGTTACTGAGCACTTGGAAGGAGCTGGGGTCCATGTAGGCTTGCATGAACACCACCAGGTTGTTGTTGAAAGCGTAAAGCACGGCGGGAACGGCATACGGCGTCACCGTCATCACGGACACTGACTCTCCAAGGGCGGAAAGATTCCCAGAGGCCAACAGGGAGGCGAATGACACCAGAAGTTTGGCAAACTCAATCAGAACCACACATGACGACGGGCTGAAGGGAACCTGACCGTCCACTTTGGTGAGCGAGATGAGGGGAGCGTGGGAACCGTAAATAAGAACCAGGAGAAGCAGGAGGAGGACCCAGCGTCTTCTGTGAGGAGGTTCTGCTTCAGGAGAACCGACATTATCTACCGCAATCATGCTTTTGAAAGTACAAACCCTACAAAAAAAGGGAAAAAAGCACTAGGACGAGGTTGATTGTTGAACAGCAAAGTGTGAAAGAAAATGGACATGATGTTAGGGCTGCACGACTTGGGGAAAACGTTCTCCTGCTAAAAATTGGACTTAAAATGTGATTTTTAAAAAAAATGTGCTTGCTGTGCTTGTTTGTAGGGCCGCACAATTTGATCAAATATTTATATGGCAATGTAATTATAAAATAATAATAATTACTAAATCAAAATATTAAACAAGAAATTTTACTATTGTAATATTTCACAGTTAAATAAAAAATGAGTTTTTTTTAAAAAAACATAACAATTTTAATGTACAACTAGAAAAATAAATTACTCACATTTTTGATGATTATTATTAAATTAAAAAAACTACTAGGTAAGGAATTAAGAATATATATATATATTCTTAATTCCTTACCTAATAGTTTTTTTAATTTAATAATAATCATCAAAAATGTGAGTAATTTATTTTTTATATATATATATAACAGAATTTAGGAAAGATATATAGCCATACAGCCATAAATATTAGGATTAGGATAAATATTATTAAATAACAGCCATAAAGATATACAGCCATAAATATTAGGATTGTAATTTTACAGTTGTACATAATTTAATAGTTTAACTGTAAAAAAAATAAATAAATAAATATATATATATATATATATCTTTCCTAAATTCTGTAATATATATATATATATATATATATATAACAGAATTTAGGAAAGATATATATATATATATATATATATATATATATATTACAGAATTTAGGAAAGATATATATATATATATATATATATATATATATATATATATATATATATATATATATATTTACAGTACAACTATTAAATTATGTACAACTGTAAAATTACAATCCTAATATTTATGGTTGTCTTCATTTCTTCATTTTCAAACGTTAAAGCATCAAACTTGGCGAAAAACTAACCATAAAGCTTCTCTTCTGCAGAATGCAGAGACTGTGAATCGTGTGTGTAAATAAACACAATGCTGCGCTTCACTCTGAAGCACGCAGAGCATCCATTTATTCAGTTAAATCACAGCCTTTGCGCTTTGATAAGCCGTATCGTGCAGCCGCACATGATGCCCATTATAACAGTCTTCATTATAAATCCGAATCCACACTCACATATAGACCTCAAAACACAGTTTTTTCTAAATCAAAAGGAGGGATGTGCGTTGAATGACACGCTCTCCTCTTCAGTCCACTTCTAATCACGGGGTCCTTTCTTCAGAGAGTTCAGGAAGTCTCGTACGGTCTGCTCAATGTTGGGCACCTGATAGTTCTGGACGGCGTAGATTCCCGTCAGCGTTCCCAAAGCGACTCCTAAGATGGCAGACGAACGCATTTTGGAAACCACATACCCAGCCAGGAATCCTTTCAGGAAAGGAGAGTCTAATAATGAGCCACCCTGAGAAACACACACAGGACAGACGGTGTCAGCTGCTGCCTGGAAGTGTGCAGTCATTGAGTATGCACAGCATATACAGAGCAACATCTATTTTACATACATACACTTTTAATTAGTAGGACAGGGGTTTCAAACAGAGATGTTTGGTAATATAGTGTCTTTTCCTCTTTTTTTTTTCTTTTGCAAAATTCACTAAAGGCCCAAATTTGTGTATAATATATTATTTGTTAAAATCATTCACTCAAATAATTTAGATTTTTAATTTTCAATAAATTTAATTTTGCCTTCTAAAAACTGGTCAAAAATCATGGCATTAATTAAAATAATTTAAAATAAAAAATATTTGTGGAAAAAAATCTAAAGAAAAAGATATGCTAGAATTTTTTTTGGGGAGAAATTGTGTTAATTTGTTTTAGAATAATATTAATTTTAATATTTTAAAATGATTTAATTTTGTTGTTGTCATAATAATATTAGATTTTCCTCACACAATATAAATGGATTTTAAACATAAAAATATTCAGCTGGATTTACATTTATCAAATATATATTTTTTTATTGAGCTAGGATATAATTAAGTAATAGGGATGCAATATATATATATATATATACATTAATCAGCATATTTGCATCATACATAATTACATTTAACTCAAATTAAATAACTACATCTTTCTGATTCAAACACACACACTTTTTCTATGACTATTTTTCTAATGGTTTAATAAATAATTTAATTTGAATAATGTTACATGAATTGAATTTAGTGTGAGCATTTTCTGTTTAAGAACAGGTAAAATCGTATCAATTTATAATATCAACATATTATTTTATTGGCTAAAGCAAAACCAATAAACAGCACAGAACCAAAGTTTGTGTACGTTTTCCTCAGTATGTCAGGATGGTGTCTGGTTCTGTGGTACCTGTGGGATTCCAGCTTGAACCTCATTCTCCACCTTCTTCTGGATCTCCTCCAGTTGGTCTTTGAGCTGAGCCAGATCCTTCAGTCGGGTCACCGGATCCTGAAAGGGACCCGACACATCAGATCACATGAGACCACTGACACATCCAGATCAATGCACTAAAACCACATGCTGTTATAAGAGTAACGCGCCCTAAGAAGCCATGGCGTGATGTACTGTACAGTGAAAATCACTGTTTATCATGGCTTCACACGGCTAGTTCAGAAACAGGATGTTTGCCAAGCAACACATAGTAATGCAGTCACAAGTGTGTGTTTGTATATCCATTGAAAATGGCTTTGAACGCAAGGACTGGAACAATCCATTTTTTTAACTATGCTTCACTTTCAATCTGATTAATGAGATCTTATTTTTTTATTAACTTTCAGAAAACAAGCAAAGACTCTTAACATCAATAATCAATACACAATAGAGGAGGATATTTTAATTAAAATACAAATAATTACATATTTCCAATTCAAACATGTCTATGGCATGACTTGAACAATGTATTTTCTGTTTAAGAACAGTACTAGACAGACAGTATAGATACTTATAATATCATCAAATTAATTGATATTGTAAATCACACAAATTACACATTATTTTATCCTGATCAATTTACATATTTTTTTGTATCGCACAAGGAAAACATTACATTCTACAGATTACATTTTTCAAAATAAGATGTGTTCCTTCCTATACATTTCTTGTTATGATGCTTTTCTTGACAGCCGTCAAATGACAAGAGTTCAGAAAAGCAGCAGTGACTTTACATTACTCCAATAAAGCGTCACAGCAGCTCTAATAAACAAACAGCAGATGGCATTGATAGCACAATACTTAAATATACACGATTTGTTGCTATCTGTACATTAATTCATTATAAAAAGCGTTGATTTTAGACAGACAGGAGTTTCTCACCTTGTCTTCCGCCATACTGCAGAAATGATGATCGATTCAATGTGCGCTCGACTCTCTGCCCTGAACGAATGACGACTCGCTCGAACACAACTAACGTTACTCACGCTGTTTTATTTGAAGTACAATGGCTTGAAATAACAAATATCACATTTTAAAAGCATATTTTGTTTCTAAATGTTTATTACTATCATTACTCGGGTGCAAATAATTGTCCAGACCGATCTGCGGTAAACGGCAATGTCACGTGCTACCTGTTACTTTCCTCATCGCTGTTCATTATTGACTAAACACTGCAGTTCTTTAATACGTTATCAGTTTTGTGTTATCAAGGTTGTAGGGGTTGATTTATATTTGTGTCTTATTAAAACATGCCTGTATTGGAAAGACTTAAATGATATTATTTTTGATGACAAAAATTATACGGCTCCCCAAGCAACGGAGCGACAACTATGTCGCCTGAAAATAAATATTATTAATTGATGTATAAATTAATCTCTTATTCTTTTTCCTCATATCTTTCTTATTTGCCCTTTTCTGTCGTTAGGAAATTAATAAATACCACATCGCTCTCCCTCTCTCTCTCTGTTGACAATTTCAGTTGTGTATTATAAACATGTCACCTCTGTATTTTTGCATTAATAAAAAAAAAAGTTGAGAGAACGAATACATCTTATGTGAAATTTATTTTTTAACAGCATGTTATGAAAAAATAGCCATCGTTTTTTTTGTAAATAAAGTATATAAACTGTAAAAAAAAAAACGTTGTCTCATGAGAAAGATATTTGCCACTATATGGTTTCTACAAACACACAACAGAAAAATCAACAAAATCAATATCTATTCAAGATTTTGTCATTTTTCCAGAACGACGTTTACCACGTGGTACCTGTTACTTTTCTAATCGCTGTTCATGATTGACCAATCACTGTCGTTCCTCTTTACGGCGAATTCAGTTTTGTGTTATCATTCTGTAGATATTGTAGGGGCTGATTTATATTTGCGTCTTAGTTTTTACATATATGTAACAGAACTGAAATAGTATAAAAATACTGCTTAAACACAAGAGCAAAATAAAGCTCGTACTCTATTCAGTTGGAAGCGCTGTGGATCAAACTCTCATTGGGCCTCCAGTCGTTCATCTGATCTCTCCTCCGCCATTTTTACGGCACTATTCAGCAGGAAACACACGCTTAAAACACCGACTCAGCTCTGAGCTTTCACACCAAACACACACATGATTCAGATCCCCGATCCTGCGGCTTTACCGGTGTTATGCTGAGAGATTCGGCCAGATTTGGACCGATCCTGCGCTCATTCAGGTAAGGTTTCAATAAGACACGCGCTCATTGGCCGCAGACAGTCAGTATCAGCACTCAACAACAACCGACATCACAGACACACATACATACGGTGACGGGAGGGAATACAACTCACTCTGACATGTCTGCATACACTCTTTGCACTTTAGCCATGACTTTGTGTAAATAAACTACACACTGAAGTTAAAAACATATATGTGTGTATATATGAAGCTGTCGAGTAGTGTCACGTGGTATTGTTAAAACGTTTTTGTTGTTTACCTGCATCTGTTCCAGCTGTGTAACTAATGCTAACAGAACAGTGGATACTATAGCCTATACAAGTACCATGTTATGTATATGTACTATAGTAATACTATAGCAGAGTATTCTCTGAAGTCCGTTTGCATCATGTAAGGAATGTCAGGATACCAGTAAAGAACATGTAAACATGGATATTTCACCCCAAAATTAAACATAAAACTGAATATAATATATATTTGCTGAAAGAAAAATGCCAATGACTGTTTTTTTTAAGTTAAATATTAATTTATTTGTTTTACGTTTTGTCTGTTTATTTATAGGGATAATGCAAACACATTTCCAACCAAAACATGTTTGGCAATAAAATACTGATTCCTGTAGGCTGTTTTATTATTTCATGATCGTCTCACAGACTCACACTAACTATTAAAGTTCGCTACAGACCTTGAATTGCATAATTCACATTAATTAAATTGTACAATCTTACATTTACAACCTTGATTGTAGGGCTGTCAAACAATTAATCGCGATTAATCGTATCAAAGGCAAAATAAAAGTTTGTGTTTACGTAATACATGTGGGCGTAGTGTGTATAATTATTTTGTATATAAATAGACACACATGCATGCATATATTTAAGAAAAATGTGTTCTTAATATATCAAATATTTATATTTATACATAATATTAATTATATATAAAGTATATACTTTCAGATTTTTCTTAAATATATACATGCATGTGTGTGTATTTATATATACAAAATAATTATACACAGTACGCCCACACATATTACGTAAACACAAACTTTTGTTGCTGTTAATGAAGGTAGTGAGTGACCTATTATTATTTTGAAATAAGTAAAAAAGGTTTTTGTGATGCCCATTTACATTAGCGGATAAATAATTTTCCATAAATAATGTATGCATTTATAATATACCACAACATCAATATCATATGAACATTATACATATTTTCCCTGAGTTGCATTTAACAACAACAAAAAAGTAAAATCACACCAAAATATTAAATAAAATCATAAAATAAATGTACAGTGCTATGTTTTCCTCCTTGCAGTCTTGCAATCATAAATCTGGTGAACAGTTTTAAATGATACCTCTCTAATTTGATTAAAAACACTGCTTGAAGTGAACCATTTTGACATTTTTCTTTCATTCTCTTTCTCTATTTCTCTCAGAGATGGAGGCCATTTATGGAGAGATGGAGGTGGAGAGCTGCTACACGCTTCTGGAACTTCCTTCGCCCAAGAAGAAACGCAAGAGCAAAAGCAGCACGGAGAGCTCCGACAAACCCAAGAAGCCCAGGTAGACCATCATGGAGAAGCATTAACATCTGTGCTTGTTTGAGCTGTGCTAACGGCCTGTCTGCTGTCACAGGTCAGCGTACCTGCTCTACTATTTCGACGTGCATCAGAGCGTTCAGCAGGAGCATCCCGATCTGCCCCAGTCTGAGATCAACAAATGCATCAGCGACAGCTGGAAGAGGCTGAACGTGGCGGATCGAGGTTATTACCTGGAGAGAGCGCGCATGGAGAAAGACGGTGTCGACCCTGTAAGTCTGTCACTTTGAGAAGACCAATGCAAATGTATGGATGTCTTTTCTTCGCTATAATGACGTATGAAAACACGGTCAAGAATAAATGTCGGTGAGACTTGATTTTGTCCGTGTGGAATTCAATTGATTGGATGGTTTGCTATTGGTGGATCTCATGTGAGTGACAGGTTGCCCCGCCCTCATGCCTGTATAGGGATTGATTCAAGATTAGTAGGCGCATGAATTAAAATAAGAATAATAATGTGCATAGATCATTTATAAAAAAAATACTGCAATGTTCAATAAAAAAAATCAGATTGGTTGATTTTGATTTCATGGTGACTTTAAGTGCTTCATTCTGTTAATTCTCCTGGTATTAAGAAGAAAATTCTATTTTGTTTTTAATTCATCAAATTGTTTTCACTAAAGTATTTATTGAAAATTAGGCCTGTTGGATTAGATTCAATTTATGTCGTTGTGCATTTGTGCGTATAGCCTATATAATTTCTATATTTAAGTTATTATAAATTATAGAGAAATGATATAGGCTATTTGAGAAGTTATTAAATTATGTATGTATATATATATATATATATATATATATATATATATATACATGTATATAATATAAATTAATATATAATTGTATATATATATATATATATATACACACACACACACATTTTTATTAATAAAAAATATATATAATAAAAATATAAAGAAATTTAAATGTTTTAATTAAATTAAAATAGGTATGTGCAAAGATTAATTGCGATTAATCGCATCCAAAATAAAAGTTTGTGTTTACATAATATGTGTGTGTGCGCTGTGTATTATTATTTTGTATATATAAATACATATGCATGCATGTGTATATTTAAGAATTAGTTGCATGTAAATATTGTATATATATATATATATATATAAATACATAATCTATATTATATATAAATATTTATATACAATATAGATTTATATATATATATATATATATATATATATATATACACACACACACACACACAATCTAATCCTCCCCAAATATAAATATTTATATATGAACACATTTTTTTTAAATAAATACATGCATGTGTGTGTGTATTTACATATACAAAATAATTATACACAGCACACACAAATATATTTTGCAAACACAAACTTTTATTTTGGTTGCGATTAATTGCAATTCATCTTTGCACAGCCCTAAATTAAAAGTATCTTTTCACAGAGCAGCCAATCAGCAGCTGCATCATCTCAGGACGTCCCAGGTTTCCGCAAGATCCTGCCGAGGGCGAATTATGTGCTCCTGCCCAAGACTTCGGGAGGAGAGCGGGCCGAGGGCGAGAGTGACATGGATGCCCTCACGGACGGGGCGGTGGACGGAGCCCCTCAAGCGTCCCCCATGACTCTGGGTGGTGAGGTGGAGCTCTCGGAGCAGTGCATCGCCATCGAGGCGCTCAGTGAGGACGCAACCGCATCCCACAACCCCAGAGACAGACTGACGAGTCTTGGGCAGGACGGTCACAAGGCTGTTACTCTGCTCATGAAGAGGGAGGAGTCTCAAGTAGCTTATGGTGATGTTGCCATAGCGATAGAGAATGGAATGGAAGGCGGGGCTTTGATGCCTCAGATCAAAGCAGACGCCACTCATCTAGTTGCCATAATACCCAATCAGGTGAGAGCTGTCAATCATTACTGCAACATTCAAATTAAAACAAAGCACGTGAATGGAGCCGTGATTAATTAAACTAATGAATCCTTTAGTTTTTCACCTTTTTCACTTTTATTCTGTGCCATGTGTTTCTCAGGGCCTGGAGAATAAAGTGATCAGCACGACCAGCCCAATAATGATGTTTCCGTTAATGAGCGCTATGAAATCTGAACCCAAACCCTCCTTTAAACTGGTGAGGAAATCCCCTGCAGAGATGTGCTGTTTCTGTAGTCATACAGATGTCCTTATGTTCTTACCCGAGAAGTAATGAAAGCGAAAAAATTACTTTTTCAAATGCATTTAAAATACATAAAGTATTAGTATTGTAATGTTATTGTTGTTCAGTAAATTACAATTATTATTATTAAATAAAAAAATGTGTTACAGTAATAGTATTAAATACTAACCAGTAGCATATATTTCTTTATTGATTTTTTTATTGTAATTTTAATTATTATTTTAATAATAATAAATATAATTATTATTAAAAAATTTCTTACAGTAATAATGTCAATGCAATAGTAAAATATTAGTTTATTGATTTTTTTTATAATGTAAATAATAAAAACTATTTATTTTTACAATCTTGCAGTAATAGTACTGTTATATTTCTTTATTGACTTGATTTGTATAATTTAAATTAATAAAAAAGATAATAATAATAATAATAATACATAAATAAACAATTATAATAATTTTTAACAATTATAAATAATTTTAAAATTTAATTTAAAATAATTTTCGCTTGTTTGATGTTGTTGTGTATACACATTGAATGTGTTTACATTGAAAAACAATACAATATTTACACAAAACTACAACTCTTCCTCACAAGCATTATATCAATGCACTGCCTTTTAAACACGTTTTGTTCATGTATAATAAACCCGCGTTCCAGTTTTCAATTTACAATGCATGAAAAGGTCAGTTCATGTTCTGTAACTCGCACATGTGTTCTGTTTTCAGCCTATCAAATACACACGGAGAGGACGGGGCAACTGCAGCACACCCGGGTGTGTGTTTTCATACGTCACCCGTCACAAACCGCCCCAGTGCCCTGACTGTGGACAACACCTCGGGGGGAAGTGGGTCGCTGCCGTGAGTCCTCAAACCTGTGCTACTGTCCGCCTGCGTTACATCCTCATTCACATATATCCATACAATAAATGAACAAAGCAATCCTAAACATCCATATTGTGCTTCTCTTTCCATGCATTTTCTACTTTTTGAAAACATATATAGTTGACTTTTTTAGGTCTCTTTTGCTCACTTAGGTTGCATTTATTACAGCAAAAATAAAATTATATATATGTTCAGCATCATTGCTCCAGTCTTCAGTGTCTCATGATCCTTCAGAAATCACTCTAATAAGATGGTTTGCTGTTCAAACATTTTTAATGCATCCTTGCTGAATAAAAGTATTAATTTCTACTTACCTCAAACTTTTGAATTGTGGCGTCTCACAGTTTCTACAAAAATATAAGGCTGCATAACCGTTTTCAACATTGATAATAATCATAAATGTTTCTTGAGCTGCAAATCATCATATTAGAGTGATTTCTGAAGGATCATGTGACACAAGACTGGAGTAATGATGCTGAAAATTCAGAAATAATTACATTTTAAAATATATTATAACAAAAAACAGTTATTTTAAACTTCCTGGATTGCAATACGTGGCTTTTCTGCTAAAATATGCATCTTATTATTATCCTAAAAAATAGAGGAATATAAAACAGGTTGTATTTCCCTGTTTTACAGGCTAAGAGAAGCTCAGTTAAAAGAGACACGTCATCAGCAAAACAGCGTGACGAATCCAAGCCTCCAGATCATGTGACAAACCCTGATGAGACGTCGTCTAAAGACTCGGAACAGACGAGCGCTGCCATTCTTCCTCAAAAAACATGTCTAGATAAAGCTGAGGACGGCAGGACCACTGCGGCCCGCAAAGTGAGCCGTCGCAAGAGAGAGAGGATGAGTGTGGTGTCTGATGGGGCTGGTGTCAACCAGTCTGATGCTGAACACACTACTGTCCTGTAAGAAACTCACACACTACACACACGCTAACCGCACAATACCCAAATGACCAAAATCTGCAGTATACATTATTCATATACTTTGTATATTTTAGTGATTTTGTTGTGCTCTTGTTATTTTTATTAGTGTTTTAAAATGTCAATTTGGCTTGAATTGATTTTAGTTTTTTTATTATCTTATTTAGACTAAACTGATTTCAGTTTTTAATCATTTTAATCTTTCAGTACTTATTACATAAAATGATTTATTTCTATAAATAAGACGTTTTTCATCTAATATTTAAAATTTATTTTTTTTCTGCTTCATTGCAATTACCGAAAACAATATTTAATATTTTTTTTTGTTTTCAGTTTAAATTTTGAGTGTGACATGAACATTAGCTCTTTTTTTGACTCATTATTTAATCAAAACAAAATTGGATTAAAATTGCAAAATAACTGATAACTGGACACGTGTTAAGTTGAACATGCAATATAATGAGATGATTTGACTTCAGTGTAGTTTAATACTGTATGAAACGTATGAAATACACACACATGCATGTATATCTAGGAAACAAAAATTATTTATATATAAATCTATATACAGTAAACACATGAAATATATATATATATATATATATATGAAGAGTTCAGATGCAAAAGCCTCTAAGTGCCATTTGAAATTTTCTTCTAAAATGACCATTTTTATCAAACTTGTATATTTAAGTTCAGTAATTTCACTTAAATGACAATTAATAGGTAATCTTCATTGCAATTTAAGTGAAATTACTGAACTTGAATATACAAGCTTGATAAAAATGATCATTTTAGAAGAAAATTTCAAATGGCACTTAGAGGCTTTTGCATCTGAACTCTTCATATATATATATATAATTATATTATAATATATATATATAATATTAAATATATTAATATATAACAATATATATATATATATATATATATATATATATATATATATACAGTGTACTCACACATATTAAACACAGACTTTTATTTTGGATGTGATAAATCGTTTGACAGCCCTAATATTTGATCATCTTTGTTTTCCTCATTCGACTGCGACTCTCTAACGTGTGTGTTTGGTGTCGTGTGCATCAGATCATTGGGTGCTGGCCATATTCAGGTTGTCTCGGGAGAAAAAAACAGCAGCGTACTACAGAAACGCCGGATACGAGCCATTCTTCCAGCACCCGCCCAGAACAGTGAGTCGGACGTTATTTAAAGCACTAATGAAGCTGTAAATGAACCGCATCAGATGTTTACATGTGGCCTGTTCCTCACAGATGCGTCTGGCCAGTCCACAGTGGTGCAGTGGATCACGGTTCCTCCCGATAAAGCCAAAACAGACACTAATATCATCAGAGCGGGTGAGTTAGACACCAAGGAGAGATCTAATAATATATTAGATCTCTCTGGGTTTCATTCTTCTTATCTTCTTAGTTGTGACATGTTGTGTTTCCAGTGAAACAGTCATCCAGTGAACACATGACCGGTCTGAAGCCCAGCACCCTCAAACAGCTGGGTCACATGATCACACCCAGTGCCTTAGAACAGGTGAGATTACTCTACCCAACACACTACAACTATTACACTACAACTAAATAGCTGCAAGAGAAAGAATAACAATAATCTGAGATGATGGTGATGATCTGAAGTTGGTGTGTGTGATAGACTGTAAAAGCTGTGTGTGATTGTAGAAGCCCCTGACGGTCAGCAGTAACCAGTACATCATCACAGACAACGGTGTGAAGATCCTCTCCATGGTGCCCTTCAACAAGACCGCTGGATCCTCCCTGGTTAGTGTTCACTAGCAATACTACATACTTGTGTTCTCCTGTGATAAATGATCATCAGATTGTGGACAGTGGGTCTCATTCATGAAACACGAGCAGAACGAATTTGTGTGGACATCGTGTGTAAAGTGGTTCTGGAGTAAATTTTCAGATTCATTAAAATGTTCGTATTTTCAAAATGTTAGTTGGTACTAGGGTTGTGTATCGTTTGAATTTGAATGATTCTGATTCCGATTCCTTGTTTCGATTCCGGTTCCTAACGATTCTCGATTCCGATTCTTTTAAGAGGCAGGGTCAAAAAAGTTTAGCTAACCTTGCTAACCAACGGTCTTTCTGAAGGAAATACTCCTTCTGTCACAAATTTTGCATTTTGCCGAGATTTCGTTATTTTTATAAAAGTGAAGCCACGCTTTGGACCGCCGAAGTAAGCTACTCATGTTCGACTCGCGCAGTTATGCCAACACTTCCGGTAGACGCTTCTTCATTGGTGTTGTTCAGCGGTTTCTTCTTCCGCTCGGCGGTCCGTGAATATCGAAACTAGCAATCGAAATTTTAACTTTTGAACGATTCTGGGAAAAATTAAAAGTTAGTCCCGGTTCCAATTGATACTCGATTCTCGATACCCAACCCTAGTTGGTACGCAAGAAATCTACACCTGCTCCCAGCCACGTGTAAATGGTGCGCCTAACATCCGAACGTTTTGCTCATTAATAAGGCTGCATTTTAATTCACCAATGGGTACATATTTAAACAGTATTTTGAAAAAAATAAATATTTTATATTCTAATTACATACGGTTTTTCTATTTACTTTTATTTTGAGAGCCAGTAATAGATCTGGTGATCGATGGTGGTCCTTCTCCAGTTCGAATACGATTTTTCCAAAGTGAACTAATTCGTTTTTTGCTGTCAAGCTTAAAGTCGAACCATTTTCTTCTCACTTCTGGTACTGTTCGATTAACAGATGAAACTCCATTAACTGCATCTGTAATATGCTGCCAAGCTTCATTTTTTTAGGACCTGATACACCACTATGTACGCTTGAAAATAAAATGTGGCGTTTTGAATGAACTTGTGATAATAAAACTTAAATTTCTGCATCCTAGAAATCTTTCTTTTTATTCGCATTCATGTTATTATATGCATATAGATGTCAGTCGGATATAATGGGCCTGATTTATGGTATAAGTGAGAATGAACGTGCACGCGCATCCTATTTACGACTCATTGGAATTCATTAACACACACACACACACTTCACTATCACATCTGACGTTTACGAAGTATTTGTGAATCAGGAGAAGAGTTTTCGGGAAGTTCTCTTTACGCGCAAATCACTCTCATATTTACTCATATATTTTAGGGCTGTGCAAAAATTAATTGCGATTAATCGCATCCAAAATAAAAGTCTGTGTTTACATAATATATTTGTGTGTGCTGTATATAATTATTTTGTATATATTAATACCCATGCATGCATGTATATATTTAAGAATTATTTGTGCTTAAATTCAGTATATATATAAATACATAATCCATATTATATAAATATTTTATATATGAATAACACATTTTCTTAAATATATACATGCATGTGGTATAAGTGAGATTTTCTATATATAATATAATTTTGTATATATATACACACACATGCATGTATATATTTAAGAATTATTTGTGCTTAAATTCAGTATATATATATAAATACATAATTTATATTATATAAATATAAATATTTTATATATGAATAACACATTTTCTTAAATATATACATGCATGTGGTATAAGTGAGATTTTGTATATATAATATAATTTTGTATATATATATATATACACATGCATGCATGCATGTATATATTTAAGAATTATTTGTGCTTAAATTCAGTATATATATAAATACATAATCTATATTATATAAATATAAATATTTTATATATGAATAACACATTTTCTTAAATATACACATGCATGTGGTATAAGTGAGATTTTGTATATATAATATAATTTTGTATATATATATACACATGCATGCATGTATATATTTAAGAATTATTTGTGCTTAAATTCAGTATATATATAAATACATAATCTATATTATATAAATATTTTATATATGAATAACACATTTTCTTAAATATATACATGCATGTGTGTGTATATATATATATACAAAATAATTATATATAGCACTCACAAATATATTATGTAAACACAGACTTTTATTTTGGATGCGATTAATCGCAATTAATTTTTGCACAGCCCTAATATATTTATGAATGTTTCATGAATGAGACCCTATGTGCGTGTGTGTTCTTCAGGCTCTGGGTTTGTCTACAGCGAGAGGTCGAGGTCGTTGTAAGAATCCGGCGTGTGATTACGTCTATAAGAACAGACACAAACCCCCACACTGCCCGACCTGCGGCTGCGAGCTCGCCAACAAACACGTCAAGAAGAACAAACTCACGGTTCGTCTCAACACACCATATCAACTCCTTATTTAAAGAGTTTTAAATAGAAACTTCAATATTTTTTTTTTTTATCTAGCCGTGCGCAGAGGACGTGTCCAGTTCTGCGCTTCTGTTGGACTGGCCTCAAGCTCTGAGTGGGTCTCAGAAAGAGCTTCAGCGTCACTCCACCGTCAGTCTGCTGCGCTCGTGTCTGCAGTTCCCCGAGAGCGAGAGTGAACTGCAGGACGTGTTCAGCCTCATACACGAGCTCAACCGCCCCGAGGAGGAGAGCGGCGGCTGGCCCGGCTTCTACGAGTCTGCGGCCACACACTGCAGTCTGTGTCAGAGCGCACTGTTCAGAGGAGACCGCGGGTGAGGGGAGCGCGCATGTGCTGGCGGGACGGATGTGATCGCGGGACGTTCTCATGTTTGTTTTTGTGTCGTTTAGTTCTGTTGCAGGACTGGAGGATTGCTGGTTGTTGACTGATCGTATAATTCGCCCAGTCACTCTACAGCTGAAGGTCTGTACCAATCTCCAGTGTCTGGCGATACACAGTTTCACAGACCTACATCCAGGTAAACACACACGTTTACTTCGCTATCTGAATGGGGACATTCCATAAACGTGATGGTTTTTATACTGTACGAACTGTATATTTCACTAACACTAAACAAAACTTTCTGCAGTTTTTATTAACATTTTAAAAATTATTTTTGGAGATTTTGGTCATTTCTGGGTACAAATTTGTCCCCAAAATATAGTTAAGTAGGTATACACACACACACTTAGTGCAACAAGAAAGACTTTTTTTGTTGTTGTTGTTTGTGTAAATGCATATTTAAGCACAAATGTTGTCATGGTGTCAATTTCATTTTACTTTATGTATTAAAATAACTAAAACTGAAATAAAAATTTATAAAAAATATGTATAGACATACTCAAAAATGTAATAAATGACGACAAAAAAAATCTAAAACTTTAACTAGAATTAAAATGAAAACAGAAAATATGAAAATAACAAAAAAAAAAAAGAACAGGCAACAAAAGTAACAACTCGTTTCCAACATTTTTTTATTAAAACTTAAATAAAAACTAAATCAAAATAAAATAAAAATTAATTTAACTATATACAGTAGACGTATTTTTAGGGGGAAAAAACTAATACAAATGACAAAACAGCAAAATTACCAAAACTATTTATACTATTATTACCAATACTATTTAATTATAATTAAGATGAAAAAAAAAAAAAAAAAAAAAAAAAAAAAAAATGGACAATTAAAAATAATTGACAAAATTTCTTGAACTAAAATTCAACTGAAAAGTAAAATTAATTCAATTAATTCAAATGAATAAATCTATGTAGACATATTTAAATAAAATTAATAACTAAATAAAAAAATAATAAAATATTTAAAACCAAAACCTAATACAAACGCACTACAAAACCCCTAAAAGTTTAATTTAAATTAAAATGAAAACAGAAAATATGGAAACTATAATGACACTAAAACAACATCTCTCGTAACACTGACATGTTTGTGTGTTTTCTCAGGTGTGTTTAATGTTGGCAATGAACTGCTGGTGACGCTGGATTTGTTCTTTAAGATGAGACATCAGATCAGACTGGGAGACGATCCTGCACACGCCGCTCTCGCTTTCATCAAACACTCACAGATGCTATCAGGTGCTTCATCATCATCATCATCATCTTGATCGCATCACTGAACGCGTGTGTGACGTTTACCGTGCCTCTTTGTGTGTCGTGCAGACGCTGTGTTGAGCTCGGAGCAGGAGTCGCATGTTCAGGATCTGTTCTGCAGCGGTTACTGGGCGTTTGAGTGTCTGACGGTTCGAGACTATAATGACATGATCTGTGGTGTGTGTGGCATCGCACCCAAACTGGAGATCGCACAACGCAACACCAACAACACTTTACTGCTCAAAAACGTGGAGGTATGAGCCAATGGGGGGGTGGGGGGGAATGAATTCTACCAATAAAATAACTTAAACCAGTCAATACCAATGGTCAAAAATACAATATTAATTGAACTGCCATAAGTAAATCACTTGACAGTTTCACAGGTAATGATAATGAACAAGTTGCATGTTCATTATGCTCTGTGTCCAAATAGAAAAATTGCAAACACATGACGATAAATTATAATGCGGAATGCAACAAATAATAGGGAAGTTCACAAGCACTTGTTTTAAACAGTAAGCAAGGGAAGCAAATTATTGCATTGACGTAACCACAGCTAGTACAAGCCTTTTGATCGAACCAACTAGAGGTAGACCGATTAATCGGCCGATTTTTGGAATTTTTTACCATAATCGGCATCGGCCAATAATATCCAAGTATATCAAGCCGATTATTAGGCAGGCATCTGTGGGCAGCCTAGTGTTGTCGTGGTGTTTGACGAGTCATTTTCCAGCCGAGTGAGCAGCAGAAATACTTTATTGTTAGAAGTTAAATTAAATAAAATATAATAAATCTTATATATATAAATTAAATTATTTAAAGTTTTTTTTTCCTTTTTTGTGATAATTAGGTTATGCCCATTTGTCTTTGTCCGTCAACAAACAAACCAAAAAAAAAAAAAACCAAAAATACATGTTTCAAGACATTTTTTTGAGAGCATAAAATGTTTTTGTTGAGACAGTTTATCTATGTTAAGTAATTATCATTTCTTTTACATTTTATCTTTCAAATAGAGGTTTAAAACGAAGCAAATATCGGCCAAAATAAATCGGCAGCATTAATCGGCCAACCCGGATTTCAAAAGATCGGTATCGGCGTGAAAAAACCCATATCGGTCGAACCAACCTCGGGAAAGTGTTCTCTTATAGGTTTTCTCCTTTTCTCACGCATGTTGGATTATATTCACGTCTGGCTGGTCTGGTCCAGGGTCTTTTACAACGAGTTTTTTCGCTAATGTTATTCTTTCGAGTGGTGCGCGTGCACTCCTCTAATCTTGGTATGTATAAAAATCGACGACGCTGATTGGCGAAAAATAAACTTTCTTGCCTAGCAACTGGGCTTAAAATTAAATCAATTGGCTACTACTACACTAACATCATAAACATAACGAAAGTGAATGCAAATAACATTCTGGAGAGTTCAAAACACATTTCAGAGTAAAACCATTATTAGCATATAATTAAACATATTTTTTTTTTCAAAATGAGAGAATAAAATATATATATGAAAAAACAACAGGCGGGAGGTCGGCGCCCCAGCGCCCTCTATGGGCGAGCCGCTGCTGGCTGGAAGAAACATTTAAAAACTCAAAATGAAAACTAATAACAAACTAATAAAAATGATAAAATTATCGAAGCGTATTGCATTCACTTGAGGAAATAAAATCTAGCAGTACTCTGTTGTCCTGAATTAACGAATTAATTATCTCAGATAATTTTTCATTGAAAAAAGTTTTTGCTCTGTTTTTATGAATTGAGTTTTTGAGATAGTAAAGTTGTAACATACCATCTTGAAATACGAAAGACAGAATGAAATCATTGTAAAGAGGTAGGGTGCCACCTGTTGAGTTTTGCAGTGATTATATAATTAAATGCCACATCAAACGTGTTCACCCTCAACGCAAACGCACACCATATTTACGCATCAGTTCAAACATTTATAAGATAGAAAAACCTGAGTTTCCAACGCAGTTTGTCACAAGTCCAGGGTTCTCAAAGTCAATGATGGCATGATGATTTCAGTCAATCAATATCCACAGGAAGCTCCACAGGTTCAATCAATTCAAAGATGACAGACCCAATTCCCACGCGCACTCAGCGGTCGAACTTAGAGTAAAACAGTCCAACAGAGAAACTTGTCTCAAGACGAATTTAGTATGAGCTTAAATGTGTAGCAAAGAAAATAACAATTTCTCCTCAAAAACCCAATCACAGATGAATACCTTTTACGTTTAATAATCACCCCTCTAACTTCACTTATTCTCTACTTATATCTGCATCCTCACCCTCAGAACGGAGGACATCGCCCCCTAGTGAAGCGGCAAAGCAATAACAGTGAACTTACCAAAGTCATTCATTCAGAAAAACAGAGCAAAAACTTTTTTCCATGAAAAATGATCTCGTAATTCTGAGATAATTAGCTCGTTAATTCAGAAAAACACAGTAGATTTAGTTTCCTTAAGTGAATGCAATACGCTTATGTACAAAAGCTTATAATATATATATATATTTTAAATTATTATTTAAATTGTGAGTAAATACTGTAATAGTATTGTTGTTCTCTGTAGTTCACGTGGCCTGACGTCCCGGCGCCGGACGAGGTGCACGTCGATGAGTTCTGGCTGACGATGGAGAACGAGGCGCTGGAGCAGGCGGTGTTTCCCTCCAGTGTTCCTCTCACACGCTTCGACGCCTCCATCATCGCCCCGTTCATCCCTCCTCTCATGAGGAACACCCTCGTCATCAACACGGAGAAGGACAAGATCATCCCTGACACTCAACACAGAGGTACAGATACACACGTTTAACCCTCTGGTGCGACTCCTGTTAAAAAAAGTATTTAAAGTAGGGCTGTCAAAACGATTAATCGCATCCAAAATAAAAGTTTGTGTTTACGTAATATATGTGGGTGCACTGTGTATAATTATTTTAGATATATAAAAACACACATGCATGTATATTTAAGAAAAAAATATTATTTATATATAAAATATTTATATTTATATCTAATATAAATTATATATAAATCTATATACAGTATATACATTAAAATATTTCTTAAAAATATACAAGCATGTGTGTGTTTTTATATATCTAAAATAATTATACACAGTGCACCCACATATATTACGTAAACACAAACTTTTATTTTGGATGCGATTAATCGCGATTAATCGTTTTGACAGCCCTAATTTAAAGGGATACTTCAGGATTTAGCATTAAGCGTTGTATTAATAGGAAACCTGTAGTATTTTCGAATCACCGTGCTTTCCACTCTCATATCCCCCTGAGACGAGAGATTTAGGTATTTTTTTGTCTGGAAAAAATCCTTCGATGACACAAAAATCGTCATTTTGCCTCATCGGAGGATGTTTTGTCCGGAGTCTAAAGACTACAGTCAGTAGTAGTCCTCAACCCGCCCATAGAGGGCGATCTCACTCACAGAATAAACACATAGTGTCGGCCATCTTTTTTTGGAAGCTAAGCTAGCAGGGATTTATTTATAATTGTATATAGCGTTTTAAAAATAATACTTGGATTTATTTTTTTTATTTTTTTGTATTCTTGTTATTTTATCACTTGAAGTCTCTTATTGTCTCAGATAATGTTCCTTTTGTTATGTTTTCTGAAAAATATAAATAAAAAGTTCAAAAATAAATACATAAATAAATGCGAAAGGTGAAGTTTCTGATTCCTGAAAGCTGTGACCTGAAAGCTTGATTTAGGCATCATTGTGTGTGTGTGTGTGTGTGTTTCAGGGGACCCGTCGGTCCTGGTGCGTCTGATCCACGAGGGTGTTCTGCTTCCCGATCAGATGGATCAGCACAGTGAGGAGGAGCTCAGGCACGTGATGGAGAAATGTGGGATTCCCGCAGCAGAAGACAGTGATAAAGTACATGACAAACCACTTCGCTATATCTAGATGGGAATTTCTCATATGATAAATTATCATTTTGCATGTAGAGAATGGCCTTTTGGTTTGTTTTAACAGGACGGGCTGCTGGAGGCAGTGTCTCTGCTGTATTCACAAACACAAAACGGACTCTGGACGGGACGTCAGCCTCAAGCGCTCATGACAGCGGGCAAGATCAGCAAAGTGTGTCCTCATCAGGTACGCAGCACTCAGTGTTATACATTTGTGATGATGCTGATCCACATGAGCTGATGTGTGGTCTCTGGTCAGGTGGTTTGCGGCTCCAAGTATATGGTGCGCAGAGAGAACGCTCGAGATCACCTGGACCTGCTGCTGTCCTCGCGCTTCTGGCCGCCGGTGTACGTCACAGACTGTGCCCAGAAGGTGGCGCTCTGCGCTGATGTTTTATACCCTGAACTCGCCTCACAGATGTGGGAGAAGAACCAGGGATGTTTTTCTGATCCGACTACACCACCACAGGTGACCCATTTAAAGGAATAGATCACCCCAAAAATACATATATATATAACATATATTTTTAGTATTATAATTTATTCATCCTCATGTCAATAAAACAAAACAAACAAATTTAAAATTATAAAATCATTTAAGAATTTATTTAAAAGGTTTAGGAAAAATTAATTATATATCCATCCTTATTTATTCATAAAATAAACCCTAACATTTTTTTTTTTTTTTTAGAAATTCTACACTATTTTTTTTTTCAACTCTGAGAAGGACATTAAATGATGAAAAAAGACATTTGATTCACTACTATTATATATTTAAACATAAATATAACAATAATTATTATGATTATTATCATCAATATAATTGTATAATTTGATATTATCGTAATGCATTATAATTTTAAATTAAAAACATTTATGTTTATTTTAATTGAAAACATTTATGTTTATTTTAATTAAAAACATTTGTTTATTATTATAATTCATCCTTATGTCATTCTGCTGCGATTTATTCAATGAAGCAAAAAAAAATTAATTAAAATTGTAAAATAATTTTTAAGCATTTATTTCAAAAGTTTAGGAATATATATATATATATATATATATATATATATATATATATATATATATATATATATATTTATATTTATGGTAATATGGTCCAAAATTTTTATAAACTTTTTGGATCCACTTCAAATTATGACTAAATAAATAAACGAGGGTTTAGTAATTAATATAGACCATTTCACAAGATGTAAACAACACTGGTCCAGAAGCACTTCCTGTTTCAGTTTTTTAACACTACATAAAAGCTGGGATAAAATACAACCAACAGAACATTTAAAACTGAATCAAAAAGTTAAACAAACATCTTTAAGAAGTTTTCTTTACATGTGAAATAAAGAAAACAGTTACAAACTGAAACAGGAAGTGCTTCTGGACCAGTGTTGTTTACATCTTTTGAAATGGTCTATAGCCTATTTATTTCAAATGTTTAGGAATATATATATATATATATATATATATATATATATATATATATATATATATATATATATATATATATATATATAATATTCTTATTTGTAATTTAGACGTGTCGTACAAAGATTTCAAAACAACCGATCGTTCGTTGAACATATCGATCTCACAGCGTTCTTCTTCTCTTTCTCAGTACGTGTCGTGCTCGGAGCTTCAGGATCAACCGTACAGTTTAGATCTCACAGCAACTGAATCAAACCCTCATCTGCACCCGCTCACCAAATCCTCGTCCCGCTGGATAGTGCGACCCGACGGACCCGACGCCCAGCACGCCATGAGCCTCTGCAAAGAGCTCGAGCCTTACGTCGGCATCGTCTCCGAGATGTGGGAGCAGTCCGAGGGCGAACGGAGGCGCGAGGCTCTGGTGTTCGACAACGCCGCGTATTACTACCTCTACAACAGATTACTGGACTTCCTGAGCAGCAGAGACATCGTGAACCAGCAGATCGCAGAAGTGTTGAGCGCGTGCCAGCCGGGAGAGGTGGTGATGATCCGGGACGCCCTCTACAGGCTCGGGGTGGCACAGATCAACACTGACCCGGAGGAAGAGGGCCTGGACAAACACTCGGACGGACTTGTGTTTGAGGAGGTGATGCTCGACTGAAGCAGGGACGGCTCACTCGACAAACACAAGATGGAAATTACTTCAGGTTTTATTTATGCGATGGAGAGAAACAGAAATAAACTCCTTATTGATGCACCTACATGTCGTTGGTGTTTAATCTGGAAATGTGGAGCACAAAAATTATTAATGCTGCTCTTTTTCATACAAGTCTCTTAATAAATTAATACAGCACTGACACTGTTATGATACTAAATACTAATCTTAAAGGGACAGTTCACCCAAAAATGCAAATTCTGTTGTTTCAAACCTGTACACAAAGTCAAAGGGGCCAAACAACTGTTCAGTTACTCATATTCTTCAAAATATACAACTTGAGGGCGAGTAAATGACAGATGTTTCACTTTTGGGTGAACTATCCCTTTAAGATTTGCATATTTAAATTTTGAACATGTTTTAACATGCAGTTGATTAGTTTAACTACTAAAATGTGATGTGTTTTATCATTCATACATCAATGAAACCGCATTTCTGTAAGTGAATGTGATTTAAATACACAATATTAATATTTATATTTCATCATATTTATATATGAAGATAAATATTTATTTATTTAATATCAATATTTACAGTTTGTTTCCATCTGAAATTTTTTACTAATTAAATATCGCTCATTCCACAGCTAGCCGTATTTTACTTTATACCTTTTAACTGATTCAATTTTCGCAATTGCAGATTTATGCTGATGCTAATACATTTTAATTAATGCGTTTTGCGAATATGATAATTAAAATGCTAAACTATACCATAACCGTTTCATTTATGTATGACTGAGAAATTTGCATAACATTAAGGTTATTAGTTTAAAACGGTGTAATCCAAATGGATGGATATTGATTATGCGATTAAAATATAGACATCTTAAATTTACACCTATATATATATATATATATATATATATATATATATATATATATATATAACAGTGGATGTTGCTTTTTAGAGCTTTAAAACCCATATAAATCATTTAATTGTGTGGAAAAGAGCAGCGTGAACATGTACTTGTGTAAAAAAACAAGTTTGGAAGGACATAAATGATGCCGGTGTCTCTGAATCTCGATCTTCTGACACGTTAATGATTGTAAACAAGAAGCTTTTTATCGCCCACAGAAAAGCGAAACCCTCTACAGGTGGAAAACCGACAGTATTTATTTTCATTTCATATTTGGACAGCTTTTTTCAAGCATTGAAAGACTCTTTGACAAGTTGAAGTATTTATTCCGAGTGGATTTTGGTCTGTCGTAACAGAATGGGACTCAGATATGGAAGTGTGTGTTTGTCTTGATCACTGGAGCAGCGGCTGACACTCGCTCTCAATAAACTGTATTTGCACTGATAAAAACGAAATCATCTGACATGTTCCTGCTTTATTAGTAGCTTTCAGTGGCAAAACAAACATCCAAGAGCATCAAGAGAACTATTAATATACTTCTAGATAATATACACTGAGAAAAGACATCATTCTGATTGAGAAACCTCATAATAATTCAACTTTTATATAAATGTAAAAAAAGAAGATATAATATAAACATATGGCAGTGCGTGCTTTAAGAAAGAAAACATCGGGTTAATCACATTTTCTGAGCAACCCGAAGTTACTGTGGCAGTGTGTGTGTGTGATGCTACCATGCTAATATATGCTCTGAGAACCAATCAGACGTTAAGAAACTACAGAACAAAACGACAGATTTTTCACTACTCAATGTTTGACGAAAGTAGGAAAGTTTGAAAACAAAATGCAACATTCAGATTAAAACATTTCCACCATATAGATGTATTTCTTTCACACTAAATAATCAAACAAATATCTAATTCTTACGTCATTTTGATTCACAGGTATATGGATCTTGATTTATGATATTAAAGGAGAAGTTCACTTTTAAAGAAAAACTTTTGCTGATTATTTACTCACCCCCATGTCATCCAAGATGTCCACGTCTTTCTTTCTTCAGTCGAACAGAAATTAAGGTTTTTGATGAAAACTTTCCAGGATTTTTTTCCATATAATGGACCTCAATGGGGTCCAAACGGTTCAAGGTCCAAATGAGAGTTTCAGTGCAGCTTCAAAGGGCTTTAAACGACACCAGACGATGAATAAGGGTCTTATCTAGCGAAACGATCGCTCACTTAAAAAATAAATAAAAAAGTTTAAGTTTTATAAGCACAAACGCTCGCCTTGCTCTGTTCTGTGATGCGCGTTCGTGACTCTCCTGTTCGAACTCATTCATCAAAATGAACGAATCTTTTCTGAGTCATTTTGTTCATTTCGTTCGTTGAATCAACCAAATGACTCGAATTTCTTTTCGACTGAAGAAAGAAAGACATGGACATTTTGAATGACATGGGGGCGAGTAAATTATCAGCAAAAGTTTTTTTTTTAAAGTGAACTACTCCTTTAAGTCTTTAATTCAGAGTGAAAAGATTATTTTTCCTAACCAACTGACGGATATTTCGGGAACACTTTACAATAAGGTCTCATTAGTTAACACTGGTCACCTTTTAATGCATTAACTAACACGAACTAGCAATGAACAATATATTTTTATTAGGGCTGTGCAAACATTAATTGCGATTAATCACATCCAAAATAAAAGTCTGTGTTTACATAATATATTTGTGTGTGCTGTATATAATTATTTTGTATATATAAATACACACATGCATATATATATTTAAGAAAATGTGTTATTCATATATAAAATATTTACATTTATATAATATAGATTATGTGTTTATATATATATATATATACAGAATTTAAGCGCAAATGATTCTTAAATATATACATGCATGTGTGTGTATTTATATATACAAAATAATTATATACAGCACACACAAATATATTATGTAAAGACAGACTTTTATTTTGAATGCGATTAATCGCAATTAATTTTTGCACAGCCCTAATTTTTATAGCATTTACTAAAAATGTTCATGCTAGTTCACGGTACATTAATGACAATACAAATTTTGATCTTTAAAATATAGTAGCAAATGATGCGATGAAAAAATTGTAGTCAACTAATGTTAAGAAATAAAGCCTTATTGTAAAGCGTTACCGATAGTTTTTAAGCAAAAACTTTTCATCTCAAGTAGACGCATCTTGATTTAAGACTTACTTGTAAACAAGACAAAAATACTGAGGAAAATCATTTTTTTGCAGTGCATATTAAAATGAAACGAAACTAGTCTACCTTTCATTCTACGTTACAGGAAAAAGCAAGTGGTTAGTTTTCCTTCCTAAACTGGTTTCTGTGCGGTCGGCCAGTCGTCGTTTTCCTCGAGCTTTTTAAGGTCGTGGGTTAATGAGAACGCATTTGACCTTTGACCCGCAGCTATCTGCATTATTGCGGCAACAGTATGTCAATATTTCACGTGAAACCTGCGCTGACCTCGCGCTATCGCTCCAAACCCTCTAATCACCGCGGGAAGCAATAAAACACTGTTTTCCAACAAGAATTGAGTAACTCGCAGATGAATGAGTTATAAATCTGACCTTTGACCTCCACAGGTTCCATCTTGCATGACATTAGGAGAGGTGTGTGTGATGCAGATGCACATCATGTTTGTTTGTTTTGTGCGTGAGGTTTTCAGTGATTGCAAAAGAATGAAGTGGAAGTGAAACACACGACGTTCGCAAATGCAAAGTGTGTAAAACGCTGAAGTCACTGCTTTCCAACCATGGCGCCCTACATGTTCAAGTAACGAAAAAAAACACACAGTTTACTAAACAGGCACGTCAAACAAATCCGAGGTTTGGAGTTTTCCACTCGAGCTCTTGGCAGAGAAGTGAAACCGGTTCACTCTTAATCTTAGCAGATTAGTAAAATCAGTGTAAAATCACTCCGGGACTGTGTTTGAGAACTGAGCAAGCTTGTTTTTGCCACAGAATATACACAAATAAAAGCTAATTGTGACTTTTTAGATCCCAATTCTGACCTTTTCCTCACAAACTTGAGGAAAAAGTCAGAATTCTGTGATCTAAACCCACAATTAACTCACGAAAAGTCAGAATTGTGAGAAAAACCAGCTGTGACGGAAACCAGCTTTCACAGATAAGATGAATGAATGATGCGTATGTGTGTGTGTCTGATTTACAGAGAGTAGTTGGTTCATGTCCTCAGCAGAACTGGTAGTTGTTGGCATTCATAAGTGGCTGATCTTCTTCTTCCGGGTCACATGTCGTCTCAGTTGACTCCTCTTCGGGCTTCACAGGGTCACATGACTCTGCTTCTTGGTCACTGTGCTCTTCAGACTGCAGGTTTTTGTACTCGGTCTCCTGTGAAGGAGAATATGAGTGGTTCATGACTCACACACACGGGACTGTGTTGAAAATAACGTGCTATTTTAACTGTGCACTCTCATAGGTTTACTATATGCATGGGTGGAATATATTTTTCATATGTGAAGAGTGTGAGATACCATATCCGTATCCCACAATTCAATGCAAAGATCCTCAGGCTGACAAAAGTTTCAGGGATTTTTTTTTTTTTTACAGGAAATTTGAAAATGTGAGATATGCGACATCCAAAATTCAAATGTGAAGGTTGTAAAATGCAGTATATGCAAAACACAAAATTGAAATGCATAATGTGCTAAGTTGTTTTAGTATCACAGACACACCATTATAGGTTTTTTATATATATATTTTGAAGTCATTATTATTTTTGTATATTCCACTTTCACTTTAATTTTTAAGTTGTAATATATACTGTATATACATTTCTATTTCACTTATTATTAATTTTAGAACATCAAGTTACAATAAATTAAAATGAGAAATTTTGCCTTGGCTACTAGCTGAGTTTACATTATATTTGAGGTAAAGTTTAAGACTTAAAAAAATATATAAAAAAGAATATTAAAAAAATATGCTCAGAAATGTGATGTGACCGTTATGTGTTGTGCTGTTTCACTATTAAAAAAAACCCAAAAGGCCATATTTTAATATAAAAAAAGTGAAGCCATTTACCTGAACAAAAACACTCCATTATTCTCCTTGATGTTGTGAACTAGAATTTCTATAGAACTATATTATTTTATTTATTATCCAAATCATAAGCACACGGTTTGTCATGTACGTTTTGTTTATTCCTATAGTTGTTCACTATAGCAGGTGATGAACATGTAACGTGATTGCAGTGTACCTGCGCCTCAGGTGTGTCTCCCAGCATCCTCTCGATCAGCTGACTGATCTTACTGAATGTCGGTCTCTCACAGGCCTCCAGGTTCCAGCACATCTTCATGATGGTGTACCTGATCACACAAGATAACTGTCAGGAACATCTCAATCACATTTACCACAAAACCAGAAGATGAAATATGGAAAATTAAGCCTTTATTTTTATGGGCATCCTGATTTTTTGCATTGTGACATTATTGCCATTTTAGCACATTTCTGATTTGCGTGTATTGTATTATGTGTGTCGTATTGCCTTTAAGGTGATTAAATCACATGTCAATGTGGAATTTGTAAAAACGTTGTTATTATTTGTGAAAATGATTAGCAATTTCTGCATGAAATTGTAACAGCACATCCCACACCAGTTTATTTTTTCTTCAGTGTCGTGATTTTTCTCTTTACTTTGAGGTGAAGTGTGTGTTCTCTCTCTCAGCGGAAATAAACTCTTGATTGCTGGTTTTGGGTCACGTTGTTTTTTGCACTCAACTTAATAAAAGCAGCAATAAACACACACTCTCCTACAGAGTTTATAGTTGTGGCTCTAATAATTTCTGATTTTAAAATATTTCTATATAAAGAAATTTAAATATAAATTTCAATATTTACATTTTTTTAATATTTTTCAATATTTAAATATATTCTGTTTTAGTTTTAGTAGTACTTCAACAAACTTAATCTTAAACAAAAATTGAAATAAATTAATAATACATTTCGACTTTTTATCCATTGTTGTTCTTTTCGCACTAGTAGTGACGCCATAGACTGTCGCCGGTCGAATTCGATCGCCGTGATTGGATAGCTTATCGGACGAAGGTTCACGTTCCCCAATAGCGTAATGGACGCAGCGTCTCGTTCCCCGTTCTTAATGAACAGAGGTTACAGTCGTAACCTAGACATTTCCATTCCTCAAAAGTGTAAGTTAAATAAGTTCATTTTTAGATAAAATAAGTTTAAGTTTTTTCTCCACAAGCTGTATTTCATATATATATATATATATATATAGCTATATTGTAATAGTTTTAGTTCCCTGTAAGAACACTGACAGTGGAGTAGAGTAAAAGACAAGCATGAAATGTGTGTAAAATCAAAGGCTTGCAGTCGCGTCATGTGTTTAACATGCAGAACGACAGACGCGGGAGCCGAGACAGGGACACTCGTGGAAAATTGCACATTTTCCACGCGTTTTATTTCTCTATTTTTGTGCGTTATTTTTAGTGCCGAGTCACTAGACAGATTCAAGCATGTCGTGATGTCAAGAGAATGAAAACTACATACTTGATCATTCAAAGATTTGGACACTCAACTCCTGTTATTTTATTGATATCTCCATCATAGTTTTATTTAATATTTTTATTTTTACATTTTTTGTTTTGGTTTTAATTTTAATTTAAGTTTTAGTATTTTTTATGTGTCATTTTTTTGTCATTTTTTAAAAATATGTCTATGTAGTTTTTATTAGATTTAGGGTCATTTAGGGTTAAACTGAATGAAAATATGAAATATTGTCTTTGAAATATTGCAATTTTTGTCTTTTATTACATTTTAGTAACGGGGTTTTTTTTTCAAGAAAAAAAATATATATAACTTTTTGTCATTATGACAAAAAGTCACAACTACTACTGAGTATGTCATAATTTTGACTTTTTTAATCTCATAATTTTGCTTTTGAATGCCATAAATATCACTTTTTGATGTCAAAATTAATGTTTACTGAAGCATGTTTTTCCCTGTGTGGCAGAAGAGGGCTTCTGCACATATTCCTTCTTTAAAAGAGTTTAAACATACGATGTAGAGGTCACGTAGATCATTACGTCATTCCCTCACTTCCACTTGTATACTTTCATAGGTTTGATGATTTAATATTATTGTAAATTGTGGGAAACAGTCATAATATAGAATAAATATGTGCATCTGATTATGAACATCTCACTCACATCTCTGGAGGTGCAAAGTCAGGTCTGGACATCTGATAGCCACATTTGATCATTTTATAGAACTTGGAGTCTACCAGGACGTTGGGATATGGGCTCTTCCCTGGAGAAACATGCAGATTAGTCAAAATTATATGATGTCATTATATGGAGAAAAATCCCAGAATGTTTTCATCAAAAACCTTAATTTCTTTTCGACTGAAGAAAGAATGACATGGACATCTTAGATGACAAGGGGGTGAGTAAATTATCAGCAAAAGTTTTTTTTTTTTTTTTTTTTTTTTTTTAAAGTGAACTGCTCCTTTAAGGAAATAAGTGGGTCAAAGTGACCCAGGAACATCATAATCATAACAGAAATTTGGCTACGCACATTCCATAACATATCAGAGTGTTGATGCAAGTTCATGACACTAAATGAGAACAAAAAAGGTCACAAAATATCAAGAAATAAATCATAGGTTAACCATTATTCCCATGTGGGTCAAACTGTCTCGCCAAATAAGTTGTGTTTCTGTCTCACCCAGTGAAAAAATCTCCCACAGCAGGATACCGTAAGACCAGACGTCACTCTGAACCGTATAAACACACTCGAAAATACTCTCTGGAGCCATCCACTTCACTGGAAGACGGGCCTACAAACACACACAGAGAGACACACATTTGTATTTGATTTAAAATGATCTTGATTTGTCAAGATCACAGTGTTTGTGTCGTCTGTTCCCTCACGTTTCCTTTGACCACGTAGTTGGAGTCGTTCATGATGTCTCGTGCCAGTCCGAAATCACAGATCTTGGCCACTCGGCCATTGGTGAGGAGAACGTTTCTGGCCGCCACATCTCTGTGAATGCACTGTGAAGATTTACAGTCAATCCATCAGATCACCTGATTAACTGTCAGGGGGTTTTGCACCTATCGTGTATGAACGTTACTTCCTCTGGATCTTTGAACAGTATTTTTATTTTAGGGACTCACATTCTTAGCCGTGAGGAAGTCGAGTCCCTGCGCCACCTGATAGGAGAATCTGAGTAAGTCGTCCATGTCGACTGGCCACGAATCTTCAGCCTGAATCTCAAAAGAAGAACCTGGAGCACAAGAGGAAGCGGATGCATTTCAACAGGTTTTATCATGGGAGCTAAACGTCAAAATGAAAATGATGTTCTCAACTCATTTCCCTTGTGTAACACGATATATAATTATATGTACAAAATAAAAATACATACAAAATATAAAATATTTATGACATAAAGGAAATATAACAATATATATATAAATTGCAACACAAAAATAAGAAGGTGCAAATACAAAAATAGATACTGAAGAAACAAATTACAAAATACAAAGAAAAAGAAAAGATTTGGTTAAATAAATATGGCATCATACCAAACATATGATTATTCATTAAGGAGTAGTTCAGTTTAAAAAAAAACTTTTGCTGATAATTTACTCTCCCCCATGTCATCCAAGATGTTCATGTCTTTCTTTCTTCAGTCGAAAAGAAATGAAGGTTTTTGATGAAAACATTCCAGGATTTTCTCCATATAATGGACTTCAATGGGGTCCAAACGGTTCAAGGTCCAAATGAGAGTTTTAGTGCAGCTTCAAAGGGCTTTAAACGACACCAGAGGATGAATAAGGGTCTTATCTAGCGACACGATCGCTCATTTTAAAATTAAATAAAACAGTTCAAGTTTTATAAGCACAAATGCTCGCCTTGCTCTGTTCTGTGATGCGAGTTCGTGACTCTCCTGTTTGAACTCGTTCATCAAAATGAACGAATCTTTTTTCGAGTCATTTCGTTCGTTGAGCATTTGTGCTTATAAAACTCAAACTTTGTTATTTATTTTTTAAATGGCCGATCGTTTCGCTAGATAAGACCCTTATTCATCCTCTGGTGTCGTTTAAAGCCCTTTGAAGCTGCACTGAAACTCTCATTTGGACCTTGAACCATTTGGACCCCATTGAAGTCCATTATATGGAGAAAAATCCTGAACCTTTTCATCAAAAACCTTCATTTCTTTTCGACTGAAGAAAGAAAGACATGGACATCTTGGATGGCATGCGGGTGAGGAAATTATCAGCAAAAGTTTTTTTTTTTTTTTAAAGGGAACTGTTGTGGTTTGCGGACTCACCCAGAACTGAGTTTGTGGGTCTCGATGTCACCGGTTTCATGTCCAGATAGTTATCAGAGCATGTGCTGGAAATCCCACTGTCACTGTCATCGGTCAAATAATCAACATTAACAAATGAAGAACAAAACAGCAACTACAAACATCATTTTTTTTTTATTTTTGGGGTATTTTACATCCTAATTTAAGCTAAAGTTTTTTGTAAATTTGTTGTGTGTATGTCATTTTTCTTCAAAATGATGCATTGGCAACTAGCTGTAAAATAATTCGGTAACACTTTACAATGAGGTTGCATTTGTTAACAGTAGTTAATGTATTAACTAACATTAACTCTGAGAAACATACATTTATCAATCTTTGAAAATAAAATCCAGCAGTTCATTGTTCATGTTACTTCACACAGTGCATTACTAATGTCAACAAATACAACTTTTGCTGTAATGTATTAGTAAATGTTGAAATTAACATTCAAAATTAATTTTAAAGTATTTTTATTTCTATTTCTATAATTCTATATCCAGTTTAAATATTATATATATATATATATATATATATATATGTATTTGATCTACTTAGATATTTGATTGATATATTTGTGTGTGTGTTTATTAAACAGACCTTCTGATGAACATTCGTTCAGTGTTCACATTCTTATAATCCATCGTTGGCTCAGGAAAGTTGGGAATCATCGTGACGAAGTTCAGGAAGTTCTCGGCTTTGCTACGCAGGAAGTTCAGAAGATCCCCATGACAGCAGTACTCCGTGATCACCAGCACAGGACCTGCAAACGGACCAAAAAATGAACCAAAAATCTAAATCCATGACCAGTTTCGATGGCTTTACATGGCTGCGAGCTGGTAGCTGATGGCAGGCCTGCTTTTGATATCTTGGTCAAGCCAATTAAAGCTCTAAAAACTATTTAAAACCTGTTTTTTTTCCAAGCCACTCTTCAAAATAAAGGTTCCATGATGTCATAGAAAAAACATTTTCAAAATCAGTCAAAATCAGGCAAACATAAATGTCAGGCAACACGATTCCTGTCTGCATGTCAATATCCATGGATCACTGGATCTTTAGTGAGTTGTAAGGAACTCTATATTGAGTCCAACATTTAGTTTCAATTTATAAAGTTGTTTGTTGGTAACGCTTCCTTTTACACTACAGTACTTACAGTGTACTTACCTAGAAAGTACTGCTAATAAATGGTAAGTACATGGAACAGGGGTAGGTTTAGGGGTAGGTTCAGGCTTAGTACTAGTTATTACCCAGTAATTGTAGTTACTAAAATAAGTACATAGTTTTTACGTGGGTAACTAAACTGTAAAAGGAAGAGTTACCTGTTCGTTTTAGTTGCATTTTCGCAGTTTCCCCTATTAAATCCAGTCACGCAGCAGATCTTTTGCCACTCAGTCAGGCTGAGGGGGTTTGTTTCGGCGGGAAAGTGACATCATCAATGCATTCCCTCTATTCTATCTTTTTTTTTTATATATATATTTTTGTTTTTGCATTTCAAATAGGGCCAATATATAGGCTTCTCCTAGGCTTTCTAAGGGCCTACTGATGTTTTTGTTATTGTATTTTCAGTAACACTTTACAATAAGGTCCATTAGTTAATGTATTAACTAGCATGAACTAACCATGAGCAATACATTAGTTACTGTATTTGTTAATCTTCGTTAATGTTAGCTAATAAAAATAAAGCTGTTCATTGTTGTTCGTTAGTTCACAGCGCATTATAACTTATGATAACAAGATTTTAGTAAAGTATTAGTAAATATTGAAATTAACATTTACAAAGATTAATAAATGCTGTATAAGTGCTGTTCATTATTAGTTCGTGCTAACTAAAGTTAACTAATGAACCTTATTGCAAAGTGTTACCGTATTTTCAATATTATAGGCTATTATTTGTGCATAAACATATCTGGTTCTGTTTGTTTGAAAACAACATTATTTTGTCATCCTTACTGCAAACTTACAAGAGCGATAATATCATTAAATGTGAAGGGGGGCCTTAAAATATTTTCTTGGGAAAAAGGGGGTCTCAGACAAAAAAAAAGGTTGGGATTTCCTTTTTCCACTATAAAGAAGCTTCAGTGCAATGCGAGAATAAAGCAGGTGTATTTACCGCCGTATGTGCAGGCGCCCAGCAGGTTCACGATGTACTTGTGCTGTCCCAGATGACTGAGGATCTTCAGCTCGGACATCAGAGCCTCCCGCTCGTCCCGATGAGCGCTGGCTGCTCCCAGCATGCAACAAAACACAGTTCAATACGCTTACTGGCTTTGTAAAATAGTTTCGCCAGTGAAACATGATTACAAGAAGTTCATTTGAAAAGTAATGTTAGACCAAAACGGGGTTTTTCAGTGGCGGTTGCCAATTATATGGAGATGGCGATGGTATTTACTGAACTGAATAGACCACATTCAGAGCAGCGCCATGACGGGTTATGAAAGCCAGGCTGTGAACGATAGACTTGCTGTGTTTTCAATGGTATCCACTGTCTAAAGCGGAACATATTTCTTGTTTTCTTCTTTTGCAGCAAAAACACATTAAATAACAGTCCAAACCCATCACTTTCACTCCCGTTAAAAACCAAAGATGGCGCTGAAGGGAATAAGGTCTATTGAGCTGAATAACGAGACTATCAAATTTGTTTCATAATTAAAGAAATTTGCAAGCAAAAAGGGGTGAATCATGCAGCTTCAGAAAAGAAATGTGAAATTTACAGGGTGTTCCATGTAATAATCATACACTGAACTAAATGACTAAAAACACACTATGTAATTGTAATGTTTTCTGACCTTTCAGCATTTTCACAGCAACACGCGTGACGTTGTCATCCTTCCCCAGGCCGTACGCCGTGGCCTCCACCACCTTCCCAAACGCTCCCGCGCCCAGAGTCTTCCCTACACACACACACACCACTTACAGCTCAATACATCAAAAAACACTTCACGCTCTCATTTCTTAATGCATTAACTCACATGAACTAACATTGCTTTAGTACATTAAAATCGTTAACTAAGATTAATAAATGCTGTTCATAAGTGTTACAAAAATAAACAAACAAATAAATAAATAAAACGGTGTCAGAGACAAAACTGTGTCTGAAAAATGGCAGATTATTTGCCTTTCATGACCTAGACAAGATGAGGTTAATGGTGTCACGTGAAACTTCATGATATGAGTGTGTTGGGGCTCAGTGACCCAGTACAGACCTAGTTTTAATTTGTCTCGAGGAAACTCCCATTTCTCGTTGTATGGAAGTTGTGTCGGGTCTATGAAGGTGTAGTTGTTTCCATTTGTGGCTTCAATGATTTTCCAGCGGATCTCAAATCTGGGTTTCTGCCAACAGACAAGAGAGGAATAAACTAGAGTCCAGGGCTTTATACACGTATGAACATGATACTGATGGGCAAGAGGTTCAACAGGACAAAAATCTTCAAAATAACATGATAAATTGTTTATGAGAGCATGGATATGAATGAAGAGAGTCAATAGGAACAGTTCAGTTTTAAACAAAGCACACTTCACTTCAAATTTAATTCAATGTTGCTTGCTTTTTCCTTTTTTACAAGCAATTTCTGAATGAACATTGTTTCAACAGTTGTCTATTCCTTAAAAAATCTATCATATTTCTTCAGAATACTTGGCTTAAATTAGATATAATAAAGAATTAGATTAGACATATAAAGAAGTATATGTTTGCCAAAGAAAGAAAGCAAAACAGAATATTTTTTGCAAAAGAAAGAACAAAAAGAACAACAACAACAAAAAGAGCGAAAAACAACAACGAGAAAGAAAGGAATGAAAAAAGAGCGAGAAGAATTGAAAATAGAAAGAAAAGGCAAAAAGCACAGAAAAAGTTAAAGAAAGAAAGAATATTTTTGCAAAAAAGAGCGAAATACAGAAAGTCAAAAAAGTAAAAGCACAAAAGAGCAAAAAAAGAACGAAAGAGCGAAAGAAAGAAAAAGCAAAACAGCTAAGAAAGAGCAAATGAAATACAGACACGAATGAAAGAAAGAAAAAGAAAGAAGGAAAAAGCAAAAAAGTACGAAAAACAGAAAGTCATAAAGAGTGAAAGAATATTTTTGCAAAAAAAGAGCGAAAGACAGAAATAAAGAAAAAAGAGCAAAAGAAAAAAAGAAAAAGAAAGAAAAAGAAAGAAAGAAAGAAAGAAAGAAAGAAAGAAAGAAAGAAAGAAAGAAAGAAAAGGCAAAAAAGGGCGAAAAACAGAAAGACAAAAATAGCAAAAAAGCACAGTAAGAGCAAAAAAAGAACAAAAGAGCGAAAGAAAGAAAAAGCAAAACAGCTAAGAAAGAGCAAAAGAGATAAAGAAAAAAAAAGAAAGAAAAGCAAAATACAGCGAAAAACAGAAAGACAAAAAAACAAAAGCACAGAAAGAGCAAAAAGAACAAAAGAGCGAAAGAAAGAAAAAGCAAAACAGCTAAGAAAGAGCAAAAGAGATAAAGAAAAAAGAGCAAAAGAAAGAAAAAGAAAGAATGAAAAAGCGAAAAAAAGAAAGACAAAAATAGCAAAAAAAGCACAGAAAAAGCAAAATAGAACGAAAGAGTGAAAGAAAGAAAAAGCAAAACAGCTAAGAGCAAAAGATAAAGAAAAAAGAGCGAAAGAAAGAAAAAGCGAAAAACAGAAAGAGCCAAAAAAAAGAACGAAAGAAAGATTATATTGTGAAAAAGTGAAAGAAAGAGTGAAAGACAAGATAGCTAGAACGAAAGAAAGAAAAATAAAGATAGAGCAAAGTAAGAAAAAGCAAGTGAAAGACAGAAAGAGCAAAAGGCACAGAAAGAGCGGAAGAAAGAGTACATTTGCAAAAGAGAGAGCGAAATACAGAAAGATATAAAGGAAGAGTAAACACTAGAGCAAAGAAAGAGTGAAAAGAAAGATCTAAGACTGATCTACAGTTCTCCAGAGATCCTCACCTGTCTGTACTTGTAGAGCATGAGGGCGAGCAGCAGCGCCAGGACCAGTATGGACACCCCACACCCGTACATCGCACTGGTGAACAGCTGATCTGAGACCAGAACACACACATCACCACTAAACCAGGAGAACCTGAGGCCTTTCTAGCGGAAACACACTCACCAGAGCCGTCCATGGAGAAGACGTCACTGCCCTGACCGGCCAGATTAAAGGCCACACACACCACAGTCATCCTGCGGTTCGGGCCCACCGTCAGCACACTCTCCACTCCCACCGACCCGTACGGCTCCTTCTGGACCTCCACCGTCTGAGTCTGGATCGGCTGAAGGTCTGTGGTGTTCTCTGGACAACTGTTCACCACAAACACATCATCATCATCATCATCACACGACTTTTGATATTTTTAGGTCAAACCGTTTGTGTCTGTCAGTCATATAATGGAGGTCTATGGTCACCACCTCATAACAGTGTCAGTATCAGTTTCAGATGTGTAATAAAGAGGCAACAAACACCCACGTGGTTCTGCTTCCTGCGCACTGGTACCAGAGGATGCTGGGAGCTGGATATCCATAAGATCTGCACATCAGAGTTGTGACATTCTCCCATCTCACCGTCGCGACAGGTTTCTCTGTCAAACAAATGAGCTTCAATATCTCAGATGCGAGGTTTTGTTGCTGCTCTGACTAAGGTTCTGGGTTCAGTTGATTACACAGATATTATTTCATTCCTCAGTGTTTGTTTCGAAAAGAAATGAAGGTTTTTGATTCATCGTCTGGAATCATTTAAAGCCCTTTGAACAGTTTGCACTGAAACTGTCATTTGGGCCTTGAACCGTTTGGTTCCCATTGAAGTCCATTATATGGAGAAAATCCTGGAATGTTTTCATCAAAAACCTTCATTTCTTTTCAACTGAAGAAAGAATGACATGGACATCTTGGATGACATGCGGGTGAGTAAATTATCTGCAAAAGTTAACTTTTTTTTAAGTGAACTACTCCTTTAAATGTTTAAATGACATTTTTAACCCAACATTTAGGTTTGTCCATATTTGACCCGAATTTGGGTTAAAAAAGGCTCAGCGCTTTGAGTGCTGAGTAAAATGTAATTAATTAATTATTATTATTATTATTATTATTAAAACAAGGAGTGTACAGTCCTTTCCTGTGCAAAGTTATATGAAATACTCCACCTGTCAAAAGTTTTGAACAATTACTTGTTGTAATAAATAAATAAACGTTTTTGAAAGAAATCTCTTGATGCTCACCAAAGCTACCACATTTATTCCTCACCAAACTTGATGAAAAATACAGTAAAAATGTGAATAACGTTTAAAAATATTTCTATTTCGAAATGTAATATTTTGAAATGTAATAATATTTAGAAATGTAATTTATTCTTGTGATCAAAGCTGAATTTTCAGCGTCATTCCTCCAGTCTTTAGTGATCCTTCAGAAATCCTTCTGCTAAAATTTGTATTAAAAAAATCATAATTATTCCAAACGTTTGACCGGTATTGTATATAAATTCCTGCTAGAAGCATTTGCATGGACATTTGGTACTGAATGGGGGATTTTTTTAATACACACACACACTTCTACTATATACTGCATATACATTCACAGAAAAAATGTTCAGTGGGGTTCTATATACAACCCTAGGGTTCTTGACTCAATTTTAGAGAACGTTTTATCCCCAAAAAAAAAAAAAATTTGCCTGTGAAAGCTTTATGTAAATACAATATAGGCAGGTCTAAATCCGGGTGATCACTTGTTCACAGATGATGTCGATCGACCATTGAATATGGCGTCAGCATCAAACATAGACAGAGACGAAAGATCTTTGATTGTGCCCAGACAAGCTAAAGCCCATATTTAAATGGACTAACACAAACACAGAATAGGACACCTGATAGTCTGAAAAAAATAATACCTAATTTTAAAAAAAATAATACCTCTCAGACTACATTTAACACTTTTAATGGCCTTAAATTTGACAATTTTGATTTATCACTTTTTAATACTTTTTAAAACCCCGCGGACACCCTGAATTTAATAAAAAATAAAAAACGGTTGATAGAACCCTTTAAAGTTTTAGTTCACTTTAAAGTTGTAGTTCACTCATATAAAACTTAAACTTTGTTATTTATTTATTAAATGAGCGATCGTTTCGCTTGATAAGACCCTTATTCATCGTCTGGTGTCGTTTAAAGCCCTTTGAAGCTGCACTGAGACTCTCATTTGGACCTTGAACCGTTTGGACCCCATTGAAGTCCATTATATGGAGAAAAATTCTGGAATGTTTTCATCAAAAACCTTAATTTCTTTTCGACTGAAGAAAGAAAGACATGGACATCTTGGATGACATGGGGGTGAGTAAATTATCAGCAAAAAAAGTTTTTTTAAAGTGAACTACTCTATATAGAACCTTTTCTTCTAAGAGTGTATACAAACACACACATTTGGATGATGTGCAGACGTAAACAGACTAACTGTACTTACTGTACATTTTGATATCAAAAGTAATGGAGGCACTTTTCATGCTGCTGTTCACATGGAGTGTGTAGCTGCCGATCTCCTGGAAGTTTAGTCTCCTGAGGAACAGCAGCGCCTCGTACCTGCACATTCACAACAATATAGACCAACAAAACACACACACATCACAGTCGGTCTATGAGCTTTCAATGGTTGATATTGCGCTCTGTGCTTTCTACTGACCTGTCATTGTAGTTGTAAAACCTGTTCTCTGGGAGTGAGGCATTGTGGGATGTTGGAGTCTCCCACTGGTGTGAGGTCAGAGGAGGATACGCTTCGATCAAAACAGAAAGATCCACATCGTCCCCTTCGCTGACCTCGATGGACAGGCCGCGGTGAGTGAGTTTAGAAGAGAGCTTCGGGGAGAGACGAATGTACGGCTCGTCTGTCACAAATCAAATTAAGTGCTTTAATGGTTTTAACAACACCAAAGACACACCCTTATAGAAGCAGTTTCTCATTAAAGGAGTAGTTCACTTTTAAAAACAACTTTTGCTGATAATTTACTCACCCCCATGTCATCCAAGATGTCCATGTCTTTCTTTCTTCAGTTGAAAAGAAATAAAGGTTTTTGATGAAAACATTCCAGGATTTTCTCCATATAATGGACTTCAATGGGGTCCAAACGGTTCAAGGTCCAAATGAGAGTTTCAGTGCAGCTTTAAAAGGCTTTAAACCACACCAGACGATGAATAAGGGTCTTATCTAGCGAAACGATCGATCAATTTAAAAAAAAATAAAAAAGATTGAGTTTTATAAGCACAAATGCTCGCCTTGCTCTGTTCTGTGATGCGCGTTCGTGACTCTCCCGTTTGAACTCGTTCATCAACATGAACGAATCTTTTTGAGTCACTTCATTCGTTGAATGAACCAAATGACTTGTTGAACAAAAAGTTTCGCTAGATAAGACCCTTATTCATCGTCTGGTGTCGTTTAAAGCCCTTTGAAGCTGCAATGAAACTCTCATTTGGACCTTGCACCATTTGGTCCCCATTGAAGTCCATTATATGGAGAAAATCCTGGAATGTTTTCATCAAAAACCTTAATTTATTTTCGACTGAAGAAAGAAAGACGTGGACATCTTGGATGAAATAAATTATCAGCAAATTTTTTTTTTTTTTTTTTTTAAGTGAACTACTCCTTTAAGTGCCTTTCCATAGAAAAGCATTATAAAGAAAACATTTAACCATTTAGCGTGTCGTTCACATTCTGAGCTCATATGCAACATCAATAAGCTCTCCTGAATATCACTTTACATTAAGGCACTTTAAGAGTTTTTTGTTTCATTCAGCATTAAGAATAAATTGATACATTTTGGAATTTTGTGAACTTCTCATCTTAGGAACAATTTGTGAAATCACAAAATTCCAAAATGTATCAATTTATTCTTAATGCTGAATGAATAACGTAAAACAGGGTTTCCCAGTTTATCGATTATTATTATTTCATATATATATATATTAGCACATATATATATTAGGGCTGTCAAACGATTAATCGCGATTAATCGCATCCAAAATAAAAGTTTGTGTTTACATAATATATGTGGGGGCACTGTGTATAATTATTTTGTATATATATAAAAAACACACATGCATGTATATTTTATGCATGTTTAACTTTTTCAAGTTAAACCTTTAAGAATGCAGGACTGCTCACAAATGCCCAATACTGTTCACATATTTTAGTTTTTTTCTTTTGAGAGGTGATCAAAATATTCCAAATTAAAATGAACCGGCCCGTGCTGCAGTTCTATGGATGTTGTGCCCTCCAGGTCTCATGACTGAAAACGATGACTGAACAAGCATGATTCTCACCCACGACGAGCAGTTGTGTGGTGGAGCTGTTGGCCCCGGCCTCGTTCTGGCCCGTACACGTGATGTTGCCGGAATCGGACAGCTGAACAGCCGGGATCTTGAGGATGCTCTCGATGGCCAATCGATCCCCCTGCATCTTTGATTTCTCTTCTGCTCGAGGCAGCTGGGAATGAGAATTACAACATTACTGAACTCTTTACATGCTTGAAGAAGTCCCTTCTGCTCACCAAGGCTTCATTTATTTGATCAAAATTACTATTAATAAATAAATATTCGAATGATCATAACATTTCTAATTATTATCAATGTTAAAGACAGTTGTGATGCTTAATTGTTTTAGGAAACCAAGATTTTTCAGGGTTCTTTGATGAATAGAAATTTCAAAAGAACAGCATTTATTTGATATGGAAATATTTTGCAACATTATAAATGTCTTTACTGTCACTTTTGGATAATACAATTGTTTCCCAAAAATGTGTTAGAATTGACTATTGAGAATTTTTAGACTGATATATATATATATATATAAAGAGTTCAGATGCAAAAGCCTTTAAGTGTCATTTGAAATTTTCTTCTAGAATGATTACTTTTATCAAGCTTGTGTATTAATCTTAATTGTCATTTAAGTGAAATTACTGAAATTAAATATACAAGCTTGATAAAAATTATCATTCTAGAAGAAAATTTCAAATGACACTTAAAGGCTTTTGCATCTGAACTCTTTATACATATATATATATATATATATATATATATATATATATGATTGAAAATACATTGGTACCTTTTTAGTGGAGTGTGTCCATGTGACGTTGTAGTAAAAGTCTGGGTTATTTGTGGTGCAAATGATCTGCAAGCTCTCTCCCACCAGTTTCACATACTCGTTTCTCCTCAGGAACACGTACGGTGGAAAATGTAACCCTGATTAAAAAACACAGTAGAGATAGTAAATGAGTAGCTTTTATTAACTTTTGTAACAATTTTGATGTTGCTCATCAGGGATTCCCATACGCTTTAGAAATTTGGAGCAGATAAAGATGAAATCTTGATAGCTTTTAATGTAAACCAGTGAGATATTTTTAACATTATAGCAGGCAACATATATAATATGTATGTTTATAAAAAAAATCAAATGATACATTTTTAATTCATTCATTTATTTTAATTTTTATGATTTAATTCATTATTAGCTTTTTGTCAACTCCAAGTTGGGAAACCCTGTTTTACATTATTCATTCAGCATTAAGAATAAATTGATACATTTTGGAATTTTGTGAACTTTTCATCTAAATTGGAACAGTTTGTGAAATCAAAAAATTCCAAAATGTATCAATTTATTCTTAATGCTGAATGAATAATGTAAAACAGGGTTTCCCAGTTTATTGATTATTAATATTTCATAGAGTTAATTGATAAAAAAAATAAATGTGTATTGATATTTGGACTGAAAAACAACAATAACACTTAAAATATAATATTTTTTGTATAATATATATATATATTGTATAATATATATAAAATATATTTTTTTAAACATATATATTTTTTGCAGAGCAACATAAATAAAACTCACTTTGCCTGATGTTTATTTGGAATATCTTTGACACTTTCTCAACCCCTCCAATTTTAGCGCTGCAAATGTAGTCGGCGGTGAATCCAGGCTGAACGTTGCGAATCAGGACACCTTTCCTGGGGTCAAAGGTCACGTTCATGCCGTAAGGTATCGCTGAGCCGTTCTCCATGCGCAACGTGAAGTCCGTGGCGGCGGGGTCGGTCAGGAGACACGGGAGCAACAGATCTTCACCTTCTTTCCGCACAAGTGGCTGAGTGAAGCCCGATGACACGAAGAGAACTCGGGGATCTGTAACAACACAGATGCGGTTTCACATGTTATTGAACATTCAACTTCAGCAGTGACCACATCTTTAACCACTAAACCACAACTACTTCTACACTGCGAACATCTTGTTTTCCAGAACAAAATCTGCCAAAAATCTCATTTTCCCTTTGAATTAAGTTTACTTTTCTGATCCCATTGGCTGAATTTGTTTCTTGTTTCAACTTCATTTTGATACAATTTTTATGAAGCCAGACTTAATATCTTAAGTAATCTAATCGTAAACATCAGGACCTTGTCAGTATTTCTTTCACCCTTTTATTGATGGACAGTTACATTGTGTACGAGATTATTTGCTCCAAGTAAGAATGTTAGTGTGAAATTCAACACCGCATATGCCAATGTTGATTTCAATAAAAAACATTTGCACAAAGCAAGCCGATCCACTTTTCCACGTTAATAAGAGCATTAAAATTAGAAAAAATAATGGGACAAAAAAAAATCAAGAGAAATTTACAAAAGAAAAAATGCGATTAATTGCGATTAATCGTGAGTTAACTAATGCAATTAATCGCGATTAAATATTTTAATCGTCTGACAATATATATATATATATTTTTTTATCTAATATATATATATATATATATATATATATATATATTTAGAATAATACATAATATATAGTATATAGTAGGGCTGTCAAAACGATTAATCGCGATTAATCGCATCCAAAATAAAAGTTTGTGTTTACATAATCTATGTGGGGGCACTATGTATAATTATTATATATATATAAATACACACACATGCTTGTATATATTTAAGAAATATTTTCATGTATATTCTGTATATAGATTTATATATAATTTATATTATATATAAATATAAATATTTTATATATAAATAATATTTTTTTCTTAAATATACATGCATGTGTGTTTCTTATATATATACAAAATAATTATACACAGTGCCCCCACATATATTATGTAAACCCAAACTTTTATTTTGGATGAGATTAATCGCGATTAATCGTTTGACAGCCCTAATATATATATGTGCTTATATATATAATTTTTATCGTCTGTTTTTTTCAATGTTCATTCATAAAGTGTTAATTTGAGAAGTAGTAAGGAAAGAGATTGTTCACTCACCCCTGACAAACACATGAACAGAAGACGACACGTTTGAGTAATTTCCATTCGTATAATTGCACTTGTATGTTCCTGTAACATCCGCCGTGGCTTTATCCACACGGAAACTCCGGATGTTTCCGACATCTTTGGAGATGTAACGTTTGAATTTGGCCAGTCGGGGATGCCACGTCACCGGGCCGTCGCCCTCACAGATCAAATGAAGAAGCGAACCGGACCTGAGAATCACATCCGAACCGGCCAGAGCGCCAGACCTCAGTCTGATCCGCGGCTTGGACAAACCTGCCAATCAAAATGCAGACAAATAATATTCAAAATTGAACAATTACAGATACATCAAGCTTTAATGGCTCATATAGAATGATAGTGAGAACATGAAGCTCATATAGCTCGGCCCAGACTGAGCAAAAATAGGCAATTTGGTGCAAAATTAAGGTCATTAATCAATAAGATCTTTATAACAGAATTACCAAAATAAAATCATATAAATATCAGTTGTCGCTCTATATCTCCAATAATGCGTATAAACTAAGATTTATACATTTAGATCTATTGAAATAAACAACCAAGAGCATCTCATCATATCACAACTATGGGTGTTTCATGACTCACAATAATGACCTTTCTTGACCTCTAATTAACCCAGATGTCCTCAAACTTCAGATTACTGAAACTCCTCCATCTGACGCAACAACTTTAGACTCTCAGTTCAGATTCACACAGCACTAAATAACTAAAAAAAGTTATATTTTGAACGAGTATGAACTTCCAAATAAAATAAAACTTCCATCAATGATTCAGGTCCTGTTTAATATGAAGCACAAGGCCATTTTTGATATGAGGGGTGAAGTAATGAGAAGAGAAATGAAAGCAGTGTGTGTGTGTGTGTGTGTTCAGTGAGAGAACAGATGAAGAGTCAGTGATCCGCACTGCGCAATCGGCCTCAAACATCCCGATCCCTCTCTCACTTCTGCTTTCCTCATTGGCGAATGATCTGCATGTCTAACAATAAAACTCTTTCCATCATTTAATGGCAAGAGCCTTATGTTTGTGTTTGGTGTGTTTAATTCAAACTCATTTCAATGAGAATTTAACATCTATTATTGTAATTTACCATCTGCATCTTCTTGAAAACCAGTTGTTTTGGAGTTCACTGCAAAAAAATATGTTCTTCCTCAGTTTTATTTATTTATTTATTTTGTTTTCCAGTGCAAATATTAAAACAGTTTGAATCCAGATACATTTACTTGAGATGCACAATGACTTCAGATATAAGGTGTTTTGGTTCCCCAAATAATATTTTGGTGAAAAGTTCTAAAAAAGAACATTTTATTAATCTGAAGAATCTTTTTTTGGATAGTAAAATTCCATGGATGTTAAAGGATTTTAAGTTTAAACAGCCATTATTTGAGTTTATGCTTAAACAAGAACAAATACAAGGAAGCGTATTGCATTCACTTGAAGAAAAAAAAAATCTACTTTGTTTTTCTGAATTAATGAGTTAATTATTTAAAAAATTTAGAGTAACTCATTAATTTATAAAAAACAGAGTGAAACATATTTTTTTCAAGAAAAATATATCACATAATTCTGAGATAATTACTCGTTAATTACTCGGTAAACTCGTTAATTCAGAAAAAACGGAGCAAAAACTTTTTTCCATGAAAAATGATCTCGTAAATCTGAGATAATAAACTCGTTAATTCAGAAAAACAGAGTAGATTTTGTTTCCTCAAGTGAATGCAATACGCTTCCGTACACATATCTGCCAATAGGGTAAGAAAAATAAATGTTAATTCAAAGGGGAAAACACTTTCCTGATTCTTTTATCAGATATTTGTTCTTAATTACTCATAAACCTCATTTAATTTTGATAAATGTATAATATATATTTGCATCCCAAGTAAATTGATCTTGATTTTAGAATCTTTTTGAATATTTGTACTGGGAAAAAACTATAAAAATACTGAGTAAGTGCACACTAACTCTAATTCTGTCTATAATAACACATGTCTAATTCTCAAAAGCTTCAGTAAACCAAACTCCATCAGCGCTGGTCACATGACACCATAAACAGAGTCAATCCATAGACAACATTGCAAATCCGCCTCAGAACCGATTTCATCCTCATTTGTGTGAAAAAAACAAGAACCAGATCAAGAACCGGTTCACATCAATACAAAAACAACTCTGAGATTCTTCATATTGCATCAAACATTTTGGGAAAACAAGCCGCCTTTTCATAATCCTGAGGATTTAATGGAGATCTATCTCAGTTCCGTCAAATTTGTCTCTACTAAAATTGCTTATAAGAAACAAACCCGAGTCAAAGCATGAGTATAAGAGATATTAAATGAATCAGATCAATAGATGAGGAATGTATGAGTTCATATTATAGTTGGTATCTGTATATTTGAGCACAGTTTGAGACATTTTTTCAGATTTGCTCTGAAACAAATGTGAGATTACTTTTCACATTTTTGACAGGAGAAATTTGAGACTCTTACCCTGAGCTGGAGCCAGCAAGATCCCACAGACGAACAGGACCGCAAACATCTCAGAGCGACTCCTGTTCAGCCGTTTATCAGTCTTCAGCGTCTCAGAGGAAATAAGGACTTTGGTCCTTTAACACAGACTTCTCATTTCTGTCTCACTTCAGGATATGACAACAGAGGGAAATTAGCTGACTGCGATAATCCTTAGAAACAGAAGTAAAAAAAAAACATGTTGTGAAGATAAAGTCTATTGGTGTGTACAAAAATGTCAAAATCTAAATAAAACAATTATGCAAAATCAAAATCATGCACATTTCTTGCTCAGAATGTTAGTCTCGTTTTCCAGTACAAATATCTACACATTCATACATCAAGATGCATTTACTTTAGAAGGAGAATAACTTATGATTTTAAGTATTTTTTCTAAAACAATGTGGTAAATTTGAGTGAGTTTATGCTTTATGGGTCAAAAAATAAACTTAATTCAAACGGACGTCACTGTATGTTCATTTTCTTTTTAGATTTATCAAAATTAATAAGGTTTATGCTTAAAATACGTGGTTAAGAAAAATAAATATATGAAGTTTAATAAGCAAAGCAAGTTTATTTTTCTTTCCCTATGGACAGATATTTTTCTTGCTTTGAAATAAACGTAATCTTTTTTTAAATTCTAAAAAAAAATGCTGGGTTGTTTCAACCCAAATTTGGGTCAAATATGGATGGACAAACCCAAATGTTGGGTTAAAAATGTAATTACAAAAATTACAGATGAAAGTGAAAGTTAAAAGTGACATTTTTAATCCTACATTTGGGTTTGTCTATCCATATTTGACCCAAATTTGGGTTGAAACAACCCAGCATTTTTTAGAGTGAAGCATAAACTCACTTAATTTTGATCATTTTATCGCAAAACACGACTTGATATCTTATTGTGCATCTAAAGTGTGTATATTTAGATATTTGTACTAAAAAAGACAAAAAACAAGACACAAAAATACTAATTTATTATAAAATGTTATTTAAAATGTTAACCCAACTTCAACTTTCATCTGTAATTTTTGTAATTACATTTTTAACCCAACATTAGGGCTTGTCTATATTTGACCCAAATTTGGTTTGAAACAACCCAGCATTTTTAGAGTGAAGCATAAACTCACTTAACGTTTTAATAAACGCGACTTAATATCTTATTGTGCATCTAAAGCGTGTATCTTGATTTTAAGAAGAATTTTTAGACAAATGTAAAAAAAAAAATGTTTTCAAGATTTGTAATCACAACATTTTTTATTTTGTCAAATCAACTTAAATAATTTATTTAGTTCAGATGACTTATTATTTTGAGTTTCTGATGACAAAATCAATCTCCATTGTATTAACTCACAACTCAAAATTTTAAGGCAACCAGGTTACTTAATTTTTTAAGTTAAACCAACAATATTTTTTTTACAGTGTAGATTTAGATATTTTTAGAAAAATGACATTTTGAATACACTAAGATAAACAAAAAGCAAGATACAAAAAATAATACGATTTTTTTTTTAAAAAAAACAAAGGATGGTTTACCCGAGTGTCAGTGAAGCTGTAAAAGACCCCAATGAGAAGATCTTCATCAACCCTTCTGCTGCGTGTCCTGATAATCTCCAATCTGAAGCTCGACAGGCCTCGGCCGGTCACACACTCCTGCGGTTCTCAACTGAGACGAATGCGGGTCCTGAACACTGAGAACCGCAGGAGTTTCTGAAATCTGTCCGTGACCTCTTTAACAAAACCAGCCAGTGTTCAGACAGCCTCATGATCGGCGCGGTGAACATCAGTGTTTACATGTGAAAAACAGGCCATCAACAGCTTCTTTTAATATCACATGAAGAAAGACAGCAGCTGTATTTGAGAGGATCATTGATTTTGTTCACTTCATGGCGTTTTCTGTTGTTTTTGTTTGGACAAAATGCCTACACGATTTTCTAGTGCACTCAGATCTTAATACTGATCTTATATGATGACAAACCAGTTTTTGCCCTCTCAGTTTTTTAGTATACTTTCTATATTACATAATATACACTCACCGGCCAGTTTATGTACATCTGTTCAACTGCTTGTTAATGCAAATATCTAATAAGCCAATCACATGCAGCAACTCAATGCACTTAGGCATAGATATCATATAGAGACTAGATGCCCTATTGGCCGCTTGGCACTGAGAAATCCGGACGCCATCTTGACCCGGTCATATTCCTAGTTTGGTTTTGCGTGGCAGAAGATAAGATGCCAGAGCATTGTGGAGCATTTTCCTGTTGTAATCACCGGACCATCGGAAATAGGGCTTTTCACAAGTAAGTCTTAAAAGTAAGTTCACTTTAAAAAAAAGTCTTGCTGATAATTTACTTCATCCAAGATGTCCAAGTCTTTCTTTCTTCAGTCGAAAAGAAATTAAGCTTTTTGATGAAAACATTCCAGGATTTTTCTCCATATAATGGACTTCAATGGGGTCCAAACGGTTCAAGGTCCAAATGAGAGTTTCAGTGCAAACTGCAAACTGTTCAAAGGGCTTTAAACGATTTCAGACGGTGAATAAGGGCCTTATCAAGCGAAACGATCGCTAATTTAAAATATATAACAAAGTTTAAGTTTTATAAGCTCAAATGGTCGTCTGAACATACTTAAGCTGGATTACGACACTATTTTCTTCTAGATCTGCTGTACAGAAGCAAACTTTGTTGCATTATTTTCCTGTTATCACCGTAAAACTGCCTTGAAATAATCTGTATTGTAGGCTAAAAAGTGAAAAAGTGCATATGAAAACAAAGGGGACTTAACTTTAATGCTAGATATAATGCTCTTGCTATATATATATATATATATATATATATATATATATATATATATATATATATATATGAAGAGTTCAGATGTAAAAACCTCTAAATGCCATTTGAAATTTTCTTCTAAAATATCATTTTTATCAAGCTTGTATATTTAAGTTCAGTAATTTCACTTAAATGACAATTAATAGGTAATCTTCATTGCCATTTAAGTGAAATTACTGAACTTAAATATACAAGCTTGATAAAAATGATCATTTTAGAAGAAAATTTCAAATGGCACTTAGAGGCTTTTGCATCTGAACTCTTCATATGTATATATATATATATATATATATATATATATATATATATATATATAATGAGGTTAGAATTATAAGGTTCTATCCCCGTTTAGGGTAGTTCTGAGATATTGACCATCAAAGTTTTTACATCCCAGCTGGCAAAACTGTATGTAGTATAATCTTCTATTATAGCTTTATCTATTAATCTTTTTTTTTTTTTTTACAAAACTAACACCACACAGGCATTAATAAACACCTAATGGATCAGATTATGTCAAAAACTCAATTTCGACCAAAAGTGGAGATAGAACCTTATAATTCTAAGATCACAATATATATATATATATATATATATATATATATATATATATATATATATATATGTATGAAGAGTTCAGATGCAAAAGCCTCTAAATGCCATTTGAAATTTTCTTCTAAAATGATCATTTTTATCAAGCTTGTATATTTAAGTTCAGTAATTTCACTTAAATGACAATTAATAGGTAATCTTCATCGCCATTTATGTGAAATTACTGAACTTAAATATACAAGCTTGATAAAAATGATCATTTTAGAAGAAAATTTCAAATGGCACTTAGAGGCTTTTGCATCTGAACTCTTCATATATATGACTAAATAATCACCTACACAATGATGGGGTGAAATGGGCTGTAAAGCATGGGGCACCAGGTAAAATCTGGCCTAGGGCAGCAAATTGGTCAGGGCCGGTCCTGATTACATTGAAGTTATTATTAGTACCATTTAAATTACATTACATTGTGGAGATGAGTGGTGCATTTGGTTAGTGTGAAAACTGATTCAGCAATACTCTCAGCAAATGCTTTGGTTGAAGCATGTAAATCTTATAATTTAAGAAGCTAACAAGTACTATTGGTAGCTAATACTTGGTTATAGTCTACACATGTATTAGTGTGACTCTAAAATAGCATCGGATTTTAGTATTGGATTAATGAATATTATGAATTTGAATACCTGAATCATATCAGGGAGCCTTTTTAAATTCACTGCCGATATTGGATGAAACAGTGCCCAGTAAGTTAAATCAACCGTAATACATTAAGTTGACCCAAAATAAGTACATTAAATTGGAATAACAAAATTGCATAATGCTGAAATAAAGCAAGTTAATCATGATTTTTTATGTTCATTCAAAGAGTTAATTTTTAGAGTGAAATACATTTATGTTATATATGCACTAAATTAAGTGTGAATGGAGACTTCTGCTGAAGTCTGTAGTTTCTAGGCCAAAGTTGATACTTTGTGCGTAACTAATATCTCCATTAGCTCTCCTGAGCCGTGAAAGAGCAACGGCTTATATTGTTGTTCTGCGGCTTAAAAGTACAACAGACATATTATTAAAGACTCTA